>JAJOOR010025148.1:0-18707 GCA_036250505.1 Solanum acaule | reverse complement strand
AACGATTTATTAAACGATCCTAAAATATTATATGGTAAAATTTTCATTTAAACAACATTTGGCTAATTTGACCCCCCCCCCCCCCCCCCATCTTTTAAAATTAACGAGGGATAGTACAAAAATATTCACATGTTATTTAATTTATCATCAAACTTATACTTTGCATGGACCAATTTAATTATAATTAGGTATCGGATACTCACCAATATTGTTCACATTGTTTAAGCTGACATTCTTGTCCACCACCACTTGTAATACTCTTGTATTGATTCGATCATCTTTTTTATTTCATTGAGAACTTGTTGATAATTCTCTGGAATTTTATCTTATAGAAAAGGTCAACATAAAAAAAGTGATCACAAGAATTTGGGAAAATCTTAGTAGCTCAGCTGGTAATTGTTTACCTCTAATTACTTAACAAATAACAATACCCCATCTTGTATTTAGTCGGAGAGTTATTCACACCTCTATTTTGGTAAGGGTTCGAATCTCACTCTATTCGCCCACCCCCACTATACAAAATTATTACAAAATATATTCCCCATCTTAACGTATGTTATCATTTAACCATGATAAATAATATAGTTTGATGCAAACAATTATTTGAAAAGAGAAAGAGGATAAAAGTCAAAATAGTTTATTAATGTTACACCCAAATAATGTTGTCTTTAAGAAAGCTTTAAAGTACAAAGGTGTCTTTAATTGGTATATCTTTATTAGGGTAAGTGATGTATTTATTCTCCAATTACAATCTGACATGTTCATGGGTTATACAAATTATAATTTCATGGTGTTGAAAAGGACATATGACAACTTTCTTATATGGCCTTTTAAGGATTAAAAAAAAAAGCAAAAGATAACAAAAGTTTTTTTTTTTTTGTTGATTCTCATAAATATGATCCTTTAGGTTTTGAGATGGAATCCAATGCTTATAACCTACAAAATTTAAAAGGCAAACAGTCACACTTTATGTTCTCTTGTGTGATTAATTTGGTTTTAAATCCTAGTTCAAAGTGCTCACTCATTGAAATCTAAGGCTCCACATGACTTCATGAAATTTTAAGATTACTAATTACATCTACTTTTATTTAATGACTCATCCACCAAGCAAATCAACCCCTAATCAATTGAAAATGGAATATTTCTCAATATTCCTTTCTAGGCAATGCCCTAGTTTAAGTTGTAGCTTTAAAATACTATAATATGATTAGAACCTACAAACTTTCAACAAATAGTAGATTATATTATGAACTCCCAATCTCAAACACAATGGTGGTGAAGACAAAATTTTCATCAAAGAAGTTCATTAGAAATTGTACATAAAAAAGAAAATTGACTTTAGATATATTGTACGAAAGGGGTTTATTTGGGAGCGGAGTCAATGTATTGGTTATGTATCAACTGAATTCATTAATTTTGATCAAAATATTGAATTTTTCTTGAAAAGTTCATTAAATATGTATAAAATTATTGATTTAGGACTCAATAACTTAAAAGAACTAGAATCTTGAATCTATAAGTATCAAATCGTGACTGCATTTATGAATTCATTAAAGATCGAATTATCAAGTTTAAATATTGGACCCGCCCTTGATTATAGTACTAGTCATTAGGATAGTATTTGCCAAAGTAGTGGGGAGAAGGGCATTAACATTCCATGTGCAAGTCACAATCTTGTTTATGTCCCTTTGTTGTTGCTTAGCCCCACTCTCAACAACCAAATTACCCATGCTTGTGTGAATCCACAAAAATAGTACCATTCTCCTTTTGACACACATAAGATGTGGCAAATGGATATATACTTCCTCTTTCTAAATAAGTTCATCAATTGTCATCCACACCAATCTTACCCCATAGCTCAAAAGATAATAATCAAAACAAAATGCTTTATTCTTCCAGCTAGCAAACCAACCTTTTCTTCCTCCTCATCATCATTCTACCACCAATTGCTTATCTTTTATTCCCCATATTTCCTTTTTCATTGTCAACTCATAAAAGATTGTTAATTAGTACTTAGCCATCTTTGCCAAAAAAGAAGCTGAAGAAGAAGACATTATCTAACTAAACCCTTATCTCCTCTAGATTAGGAAACTAAATGCATCACATCTAGTCTCAAATTAAAGAGTTTAAGTTATATACACTATTATTACAACAAAATTTTATACTATCAACTCATTTTTACCTGTTATAGTAGGTAACTAATCTTTTTTCAAAATTACAAGTTTCATAATTTCAAAAAAACTTACATGTAGATATTTTTTGAATGACTTCCTAACGTACAAGTAAATAAAGTTCCTACAGTACCGGTATATATAACTTAAAACTCCAAATTAAATACCTTATAACTTGGAAATTCAAATGAAAAGAACAAGTTGCATTGAAGTAAAAATTTAATTTAAATGGAAAGAAAGCTGAGAATATTGTCTTATTAAGCTAAAAGTGTGAAAATGTTACATATAGAAAATGTAACATTTGATAAATCTCCAATCAGACCTCTTCAATTCCTTATCCTTCCACACAAAATCAACAATACAATGAGACAAAAATAAGAAAGAAATAAAAGAAGAACAATAGAAGAAATTGAAAGTAAAATAGTACAACAAATAAAAGTAAATTATTTGTAATCTACAACAATAGTGAAAGCAAATAAATAAAATGACACAAATTCAATTTTAGAAAAAAAGTGCTACACTTCCAAGAATTGCTACCATGGCCATGCTGATGCTAATTCCATGAACAAATCCACTAGATGGAGCTGGAGGAGCCATTGGCTCACCACCCATAGGTCCTGGTGCAGGCCCAGGGGCCATACCAGGGCCTGCAGGGGCCGGTGGTGAGTCCATTGGGCTCATGGATGGCGTCATTGGGCCCATTGGGCTCATGGATGGTGTCATTGGGCTCATTGGAGGAGGTGACATGGTGGATGGTGGTGGTGACATGGCGGATGGTGGTGGTGACATGGCGGATGGTGGCGGTGACATGGCGGACATTGGTGGAGGAGTGGTGGTGGAAGTAGTTGGTGGCATTGACATGGTGGATGGTGGCATTGTTGGGGCCATCATGGGGGATTGGGCAGCAGAAAGGGCTATAAATGTAAGAAAAAGAGAGAAAATTATCATAGGATGTGAGAGAGCCATGATTATTGATGACTCTCTTAGGATGTTTTGTTTAGGAATGAGAGAATTCTTGAATAGAGTGTACACACAAAGGTTGTCTTTTGAGGAAGTTCGTATTCTGTAGGTATTGTAAAGTTTGAGGGCTATGCTGATATATAGACAAGGTATAGTAGAAATACTTGATTTTTTCTTGCATTGAGGCATCTTATAATTGGAATTTAGTCGGTCCGATTAATTCAGATTCATATCGAGTAGGTTCATTAAAAGAGTAATGACTTATGCGCTTCTTAGAGAGGTTGTTCACTTCGAGAGTCTTGCTTAGGGCCGAAGGAATCCTACAATTTTACATCTCTAGTTTAAAGATGGAATTAAAATTTTTACTAACAAGAGTCAAAATATGAAAAATATGCATCTACAATAACGAGGGAATCCAATGTATATTATTATTTTGACTTGTCTATATAGTATATAATTTTTCATGGACGATAGGAATGTCAATTGACCCCATTGAATAAGGATAGCTCCGCCCCTATACCCTTGTACCCCTTGATGGTACAGTAGGAAGACTAATTCCTCTTGTTTCAATTTATATGATATCATTTGATTGGGATATAGAGAGCGTTTTTAAAAGATTTTTTTTTTTTTTTGAAATTATGATCTAAAATAAGCATTTGATATTTGTGTGACTAAAAATCAGATATCTCAATAAGGATAAAATGAAAATTCAAAAATTCAATATAAAAAGTTGACATTCTTTTAAAAGACACTAAAAAAAAAGTGTGTCGCATAAATTAACAGTAGGATTATTACCCTTGCTGGTACATGTATCATATATAGCTATGCAATTCAAAAAATACAAGGGTTTGCATGTAATATATATGAGGGTCCCAAGACTTGGCAAACAAGTGGTAGAGGTTGAGGACCTCATGAGTTTTCACAAGACCATTAATTGGAGCATCTATGATCCAAATAGAATAATTTACATGAGAACAAATTCTACCATATGAATTTTGTTAACATCATTCATGATGGAATTATGGCATGTCTCCACAATGCCCATGCACTTGCATTAAATTCATTATATTATTTTTTTGTTTAGACCTATTTAATTTAGTATGTTCGTAAGGATGCTCATGTAATAAGTCGATAGATATGGTAAAGAATTTTTGAACATAATAAGAGCGAAATAGGTCGGAAAAAATACAATAAATACTGAAAATTCATATAACCAACCCTAGCTAGTTATTTGAGCATCAGGCGTAGTTATAATTTAGACGTGTGTTCAAAATATAAATTCCTTCTCCTTGAAAATGTTTGAATTTGAAAGAATTAATAACGCGTGTCGAACGAACTCGAACTCGTTAGGTCTAAGTTTTTGTTCTCTTGTGGGCTAGCTGTGGCCAACATGTGAGAATAATCGTCGCGTTTGCGGCAAGAGGAGATGGTCCTAACACCAAAATAACAATAATAATAATTTTTAAAAAAAGTCAATTTATTAATTGGACAAAATTAAATCTACATAAATTGATGTTACCAAATATAAGTGTCAAAATCAGTGTGAAAATATTCCAAAAAATGACTTCTTTAGTGCGTAATGCAGGCGCAAATTAGGAATTGATTTATTTATTTTTTCACAAGGACAAAAGACCAATAATATACCAGCCTTTAATTTGCATTTCATTCATTGACTAGTTGACTTGGAACAATAACCAAATATTTCAACTATTCCCTGAGAGAGAGAGAATGAGACATATTATTATGATTTGTGTGCCGAGGCGAATCTAGAATTTCTAAAATATTGAATCATTAAAGAAACAAAGGGAAAAAGTATAAAGAGGGAACTGATCATTGTTCCGTTTATAGATAAATAACTCAATAACGTAACCAAGTGCATTATTTATTCTTTTGAAATATGAGTGTCAACAAATAATATTTATAGAACCATTCTAAGCTATACAACAACATATCAACAATTGTAATTCTATAAGTAAGGTCTGAAGAAGTTAAGATGTATACAAACTTAATAATCCTCTTTTTTTTTACCGCAAATTTACCACTAGACAGTGTCTAGTGGCCTTTTATTAAACATAAAAAATATCAATAGGAATAAGTGTAAGCAAAGGGGACTAGGCCTTACCTTACTAATCCTAATGAAGTACCTAATGTCTACTACCTAACAAGCATGAAGAAAATAAGAGATAGAGAAAACTAAATATTTTTATCTTTGTGGATAGAAAAGTTATTTTCGATAGACCCTTGATTCCATCAAATACCTAATTTGATGGAGAGACCATGAATAATTCACATGAACAGTACATTATAGATCGTAAATCCGCCTTTAATATTTGCCAACCTCCTTACCAATAAATTATACTATATTCATTATATATATATGACGTTACTTCCTTGTATTTTAAATTATTTTAGTAAAACTTCTGTTTCAAAATGTCTAGTGCCATAGCAAAGTGGTCTGTGTCTGATAGTTGGCATTTTGACTTCTTAGAACTTTCAGAAGATCAATTAAAAAAAAGATAGAATAGCTGAATTATGTGGGACTATGAAATATTAATGGCAAAATTTTGAGGCCATTTTAGTCGTTTAATTATGTATAGCCATCTTTTTTCTAATTTCTTAGCTATTAAAAGAAGAATAAACATATCCTTTCTATTTTTCAATAAATACTTACTTGTATTTGATGTCTACATCAAAAATGTACTAGTGAAAAATAAAGGTTGTGGACGAATTATATTTAAGATCACAAATTAATTCAATTATGGTCGATTTATTTTTTTTAAATAAGAAAAAATAATTCTTAGCTGTTCATGTGGCATGACAGAGATAAGAAAAGGATAGCATCAATGCAATAACCTAATACAGACAAATATTTTTTCTTCTGGTCGATCTTTTCTTGCGAAATATAATGCAACGTTAATAAAAGTTACAAAAACGACAACAATATATTCGATGTATAATCTAATAAGGATGAAAAATACGTAAATTTTATCCATAGACATTAAAAAAATTATTTTCTATAGATCCTCCGCTCGGAAACTAGTACAAGTCAAATTAATTAAGTAAAAATAAGTCTACTACTAGAAAATTGTTTTCCAACAGAGATAATATAATCATACTAATATAGCTATTTATAACTTTCAATTTTGTCAGTTTCACAAGTTTCAATGTTTTTTTTCTACTACTTTCTTTTTTCTGGTCCATATACTCCATATATGAGGTGTAGCTAGGTGGGAACAAAGGGAAACTTTTCGATTTTTTATTTTATTTTTCAGTATCATGAATCCAATTTCAATTTATTCAATCTTACGGTTCGTGTTGCTTCCATCTGTCTCCTATCCTAAATTTCTTTCTCGACATGAATCAAGTTCTTCGACAGAACCATCCCGATCGAAAGCTAATCATATATCTACTATGATCCTCTTTTTATATATATCTTATTTTCGATTTCAATTTCTGGAAATATTCAATTAAATTAACAAACAAACTTACAATTAATGAATAATTATAAAATATTATCACAGAATAATCAGGAAAATTTATAAACTTAATAAAACTTGTGTACATTTCTTGGATAAACAATGCTAAAGGTATCTATTAGTATTTGATATCTATATTGAGTTTTGATCAAAGATCAATAATATAATAAGTAGTTTTAGTTTTAAAAAAAAGAAACCAAAGATGATGGCAGGAAAATAAGGTATGTTTCAAAAGATAATAGACGTGAATTCAAAATGGTAATTTGATTATTTAATTTTATCTTTGAAGTTTTTAACTGACATTTAACATTTATTTTGTTATTATATATTTGAAAATATTGAATTGAGATGAATTCGATCGACTGCTGAGTATAGAGAAGGTTAAAGACTAGGTCATTTTCTCATTATAATCATCAGAGGAATAAATCATAGGAAAGATTTAGTGTCAATTCTCATTTGTGCCTAGACGAAAAGTTTTTCAATAAAAACAGCCTATACATTCCCCACATAATAAAATATTTTAAAATGTCTATCGAATATGACAAATTAAACGGAGTTGGGTTGGATCGAAAATGACTCGAAAGAAAATTAAAATTAAAAAAAAGTCAAAAATATCTTTGAAAATATCGAAAATAAATTATTTTTATCCTTCATTAAGTTTTGAGATCTATTTTACCTACGGGTGTCAAATAGGCGTGTTGGATTAAAATTAGAGATATGAGTTGGGCACAAATGATCTAAAAATTTGGGTCATGACCCGTCCAATTTGACCTGCTTAATCTCAATAATTTTAACATATTGTTATTTAACTTTAATGACCACAATTTGAATTTCAACTCAAGAAAATAACAAAAATAAGTTACAAAGTCGAGAATAAGGGTCTCCAAATCCGGGAGCTGCAACACTCTAGTTATTCTCAATTTCTTCAACTTTTTACGGATTATCCTGTCTTCGCCGAAAATGCTAATTCCAGCCCCTAAGAGGCGAGAATGAAGTAGAATTCGTTTTTGATGATAGATCATATATACAAAACTTAGTAAGAATAAAAGGTGAATTGCTTGAATATTTGCGAAAGGGCAATGCTCGGTAGCAAAGGTGCAATACAGACTCGTCTTAACTTCACTTGTGTCCGATTTACCCTGAAAAATGATGAAATAAGTTTTTCTTTCTCTTAGCGACTATGAGCTCCCATCAGATTAACCACTTAGACGGAGTGTCCCTCGTATTCTTTTGAGTCATTTTCAATTCGTCTAAGTGGTTAATACTTAATCTGACGAGAGCTTATTTTTACCCTTCGTTATGTTTTGAGATTTGTTTCACCTTGGGGTGTCAAATGTGCGGGTTGAGTTAAAATTTGAGATATTAAAATGGATTGAAATAGAGGTCGGGTTGGGTCATGACCCACTCAAAATTTACTTTGAGCTCAAATGGGCAAAAAATTGGGTTGGGTCATGACCGACCCATTTTGACCCGCTTAATCTCAATATTTTTAACATAGATTTAACTTTTATAATCACCATTTGAATTTCAACTCAAGAAAATAACAAAAATAAGTTACAAATTTGAGAATAGGGATCCCTGGATTCGGGAGCTGCGATACTTTTGTTGTTCTCAATTTCTTCAATTTTTTACGAATTATCATGCCTTGGCCGAAAATACCAATTCCAACCCCCAAGAAATGGAATGAAGTAGAATCCCATCAAAGACGTGATGATAGATCTTATATACAAAACTCGGTAAGAATAAAAGGTGAATTGCTTGAATATTTGTGAAAGGACAATCCCCGATAGCAAAGGTGCAATGCACACTCAGATTAACTTCACTTGAGTTCGGTTTCCCCCGAAAATGATGGAATAAGTTTTTCTTCCTCTCAGCGACTGTGAGCTCTTGTCAAATTAACCACTTAAAAGGATTGAACTCATACTTGCCTTAACCTAATTTACTTGAATCCTGATTTTTGAGAGAAAAACATGAATTTGTTGAGGAAGATCGGTTGTAGAGGAAAACATGGATATAAAAATTCTAGAAAATGTAAAATAGATCGTAATTCATACCTTTAATATGAGAATATACATTACACTAATCTAAATAAAGATTCGTATAACTAGTTGAAATTGGAAATTAAATTGGGCTCAACCGAAGATTTTTTTAAAATGTGTTAAAACTTGAATGAGTTGAGATTGAACCCAATTCAAACTATCTTGAGCGCATTTTGACACCCCTAGTTTTACCCCTGCCCCTCTATTGTGTGTCCGTTGCATCATTTATGTAGCGGTTTCTAAGATTTTAATGAAAATAAAATTTATTATAGTGTAATATGTTAGAACTAATTCATTTGAGAATATTACACTCTAAGTGAACAAAGCTAATTCTTCGCAGGCTGATTTTTTTTGTTTCACAAGACCCAAATCTTACACTTCTAAGTTTATTAACTTGTAATGTGCTTGAATTCATACGGTTGGGAGTGTCACCCTCGAATGAGCCCTACAATGCGCGATTTGAATTCAGTCAAGGCTCTAATATGGAATCGATAGTTAATTATTGTTATTTGTGGCAAAAGTAATGATCCAACCAAACCAATTCGTACACTGGGCATTTGTTACTAAGGGCCCAATTGCAAGAGACATAAGGAGGTCGCCAGGGCGTTAACGTTTTGGGCTTGTCAAAGTAGAAAATGGTACTGTTGTCATTTGAACTTTTGTCCCTATATTTTATGCTAATCTTTAAATTTTGTCTATCAAGACAATTGACTTTTTTGCAGAGTATTCACATTATAATTATAATATCTTACAAATCAAGTTCTTAAACTTGATCTCTATATTCATAGCTCGAAGAGCAATCAATTTAAAGAATAAAAATTAAAGACTAACTCATTTAAAGAACGAATCATGCAATTATTTCATTGCACTAAGATAGCCAATTTTGAGGATACTGTTTAAAAGTTAAGACACATTCAAACTTAAAATTTGAGGCTTTACTGTTCAAATTTAGCTAAATGTTAAATAGCACCCGACCCATGAAGCCTCATATGAATGGATTTAATGACCCGACCCAAATACCAATCTGAATGGATATGATGACCCGACCCGAATACCCAGATAAGCAAACGCTATTCTGTAGCAAACATCGTTAATAGGATAAGGCTTTCTCCTTCCTGCAACAAGTCTGCTTGATTTCCATGAATTCTTCTTCCTTCATTTCTTAACTCTTAACAAAAAAGAACCCTATATTTCCACACTGTTCATACCCAAAATGGGTTCCATTGTTCTGCCTCAGGTCTGCTTCTTCACTTCCCAAATTTTCACTTTCCTAGATTCTTGAATTGTGTTAAAAATTTGTGCTTTATTGAATTTACAGGCTTTATTTGTGGTTCCAAGAAACCCCACAAGATGTACTACTCCACATAAGCTGGCATTTTCTGCCTGCGTCTCTCGAAAACCTTCCCAGTTGAATGTGTCCTTGTTTTCTGCTTCTCGGTTGTTAAGTTCAAAGTGGGGAAGTCGTTCTGTTGTTGTTAGAGCTGAAGATGAATCTCAGGAGGAACCGGAAGCTGCTGAGACAGAGGTTGAAGCTGAAGCTGAAGCTGCAGTTGCAGTTGCAACAGAGGAAAGACCACCATTTAAGCCGAGAGCTAAGCTCGGAGATATAATGGGGGTATATTGTTTAAACCCACTCTTCTCTTTTGCTAATTGATTAATTGACATTGTATGCTAGTTTTTTTTTATAATTGCTTTGTTATAAGTTACTTGAGCTGAGCGTCTTTCAGAAACAGTCTCTCTACCTCCGTAAGTAGGGATAAGGTCTTGTATGTTGTTGTTGTTGTTTGATAGGTTTGAGAACAAAGAAATGGATATAACGAATTGAATTGTGTAAAGTTTTTGAGTTTGGCATGAAAAGATGTATACTGATGTCTGGGAAACATAATTTTGTACTGATTTGATGAATGTTGCACTAATTTGGGAGTAGATATTGAACAAGCAAGCAATTGAGGAATCAGATACTGTGAGGCCTACACCAGACATTAGGACTGGTGACGTTGTTGAGATCAAATTTGTGAGTAGTATTTGTATGTTGATTGTTTGGTTTAATTGGTTGATTTTACTGCCAAAAGTTTAATTTGAAGGATGTGTATGAACTTGTAGGAAGTCCCAGAGAATAGGAAGAGATTGTCTATTTACAAAGGTATAGTCATTTCAAAACAAAATGCTGGTATCCACACGACAATTCGCATTCGGAGGATTATTGCTGGCGTTGGAGTTGAAATAGTGTTCCCAGTGTAAGTCCTACTTTCTGTACTTCAATGTGGTGGCTTTGCAAGGTTCTCTATGATTTTCTTCATGTATACTTGTATAGTACCTTTTTGGCTGTCACTTTTTAGCTGGAAAAGCTGCATTAGTATGACGTGCTCAATTGAGTGTTTCAAACAAAAATGAGGTAGAGGTATACGATATAGCACTACTAAGATATGATATGCTTGCAGCTCAAAGTTACATTCACAGTGTCTCATAGTCAACCAGCAAATGATTCCAAACAGTCTGCTAGTTTGAGGATGTGTTTGAAACTTAGCAACATTAACCTTAAAGTCGTAGACAGATATTTGAATGCCTTGCCCTATTCTATCTATAGTTTTTTACTTGAACATCCTCGTACTGTTAAATTTTTATTCTCTAGTATGTCGACTTGTTATCAACAAACAAAAGAGGCGGTATATGAGATGTGGAAGCACTCATGAGTCATGATTGATACAATTCCTTGAGCGTGAAAATCAGATGTCAAACTGATCTTAAATCTATTTTAGTTTAACAGGAAATACCTGAACAGATTTGACCGATTATCTAAACGCGCAAATTTATGTGGCCACCACTTGTTTGCTGTGCATCCTACTTGGTTGTCCCTTGGCTACGGCATAGGGTATGGTGAAAAGAAAAATATCATTGTTTGTTAGTTTTCCTTTTAGGCGGTGAAACCAAAAGTTGACACTAATAACATGGAGATAATGTAGAGAGTTTGAGTAATCTGTGGTCAGCTTAGGGACTTTGGCTTATTTTTGCATTCGCTGTATCCCCTCTGTACCATCAAAATCTTCTCTTGTCCTAGCCGGAGCTCTAGGAAAGCTGAAAAATCCATCAGGAAAATCTGAATCACGGTTCCTTCCTGTATTACATGAGATGTCTTGATGGGGTTTCAACTTAAATATGCTCTCTCAGGGCTAGTTATCTGGTTAGCCTTCTTAGGTGGGCTAACCTTTCCCCTGGAAATAACTTATATATCTCTTTTTGGAATTTTTCAGCTCCTTAGCACTATAAGTTTTTTATGTTTTTGAGCTAACAGTTTCTTTTCTTTTGGAACTTCTGCATCCCCTTGGTGCCTTTAATGATATCCCACTTACTCCATAAAAAAGAAAAAAAAAAGTTACTGCACAGAAATGGATTACCATCCATAAACCCATCTTATTTGAACTATTTAGCATCCTCAGAAAGTTATTCGATGTCAGAAAACTCTTGAAGACTTTCACATTTCTTGTCCTCACACCATATCAACTCAAGAACCTCTATACCCTTTTAAATTCTGGCTATTCCTGAACTAAACAAGCACCAATTAAATAAGTGGGCTGGCAACTGACAAGTCGGTATTGGGCAAATCTTCTTTGTCCCACAACACTTATTCACCATAAATATTATGTTTCTTGTTCGCTATCTGCCTTTCTCGTCATTAGCCAGACATACAAGTTACTGGTGATATGATGAAGTAAAATTGACAAATGGTGTTAGACCTTTTGTTGAAATATTGGAAGAATTCGGTCTTTGTACTTCTATGGATCATTATTGTTTCCCATCTGATATAGTAGTTCAAAACACTTCCCCTTGACAAGAAAGACCTATTTTTGCTTTCATTTTTTTCTGTTGGGGTATTTTGATCATGGCTGCCACTGTGCTCCAAGTGATAAGATTGGAGAAGTAGTGGGAGGATCATTTTGAATTACTGACACAGATCAAGTTGTTTAGGGAACAAAGCTGCAACTTGCTAAAAGTTAGGGGATATGTGATTTAACTTAAAAGTGAAAAAGGATATCTGGGTTAGAACACAACTTTGAAAACAACCTCACTATTCGTCTTATCTCAGTGAGTTGCTGGACATCTTCATTCTTGTCTCCTTTTAAAACCTGGAGACATAATTTGAATTTCAAGTATCATCTAGAAATGTAATCTTGACTTCCTTTTGAGTTGCTCTTACACTGGACATCTTCGTTCCTGTCTCCTTTTAAAGCTTGGAGACATAATTTGAATGTCGAGTATCGTTTAGAAATGTAATCTCGACTTCCTATAGAGTTGACCCATAGTTTTATGTCAAATTTGTTCCATCAGAATACACGGATAAATCCTTGTATTCTTTCCGTCTGTCCTAGCCTTGGTGGACAGAGTTACCTGTTACATGTTGCTGGTGTGAGGCGACATGTATCTCGTGGAATTAGTTGAGGTGCACGCAAATTGGATACTAAAATGAAGCCTTATGTTATCATTCTCCTTTTACTTTTGATGACAGGTATTCACCAAATATCAAGGAGCTCAAAGTAGTTAAGCACCGAAAAGTCAGGCGTGCAAGATTGTACTATTTGCGCGACAAGCTCCCAAGGCTCTCCACTTTCAAATGAGAGCCCAGTCCTTATAGTTGGCTTCTTTCTACTGTCCTTTTCCTTGACAATTTTTGTACCTTTTCTTTTTGGCAATTCAGTTTTGGAAGTGTAATTTACATCTGACATTGCTTAATAGGTTGTTATTCATTCTTTTTGTGTAGTCATTTCAGTGTGCTGTTTAATTTGTGCTTAGTTTCTCCTTATAACTACTCCTTCGGTTAAGGTCAGTGGCGGATCTAGGATTTTAAGGTTGTGGATTCAGTTAAGGTCAGTGGCGGATACATGTTAACAGTGAGATTTGAACTCGGGCTCAACAACACTAAAAGAGCCTTAAGCACCCACCCAAGGTCCAATGGACCAGTCAGATAATTTATTCATTGGGTGCTTTATGGTAATATATATATATTTCGAGACGAGGTTAATGGGTGTTCGAGCACCCGGTGGATTCTAAGTGGGTCCGCCCCTGGTTAAGGTATATTATTCTAAAATGGTCGTTGGACCTAACTTATCAGGTGTTCTATTGTTAAAAATCATGTTAAGAATTTCCCCTTAGACAATAAATTGTCTCTCTTCAAATTCCTTTCTCTATAAAAAGAATCTTTGACATCGAAAAATTGATTTTTATATCGTTTTCTATGTGAAAATACATGTTTATTTTATTAAATCAACCAACGTTGTTTATTTATTATCGGTATAATTCTATTTCTAGTATAGTTTAAAATTTTAATTGAGATTAGAATAAATGGCACGACTTGCCACATTATATATCCAATAATATACACTGTCGGTTGTTTACATATATTTTCAACTAATTTTAGTTATTTTTATACATAATAAAAGTCTACATTAGGTAATACGAACAAAAATAAACTAGAGTAGATGCTTCCCATATATCTACTGAGTGAATAAATTTTAAAAAAGGAATTTTCTTGTGTCCCACAAAGCAATATTAAAAAACACAGTGTGTAATAAAAAATTCCTTTTGAGCTACTCTACATATATATTTGATTTTTTTGAGAAAATACGTTGATAATATCTGAACTATTTTTGTTTTTAGAAATCTTTTATTTTTGTCTTTTAATATAATAGAAGTAATTTTTATTTTTTTACGGCTTATTTAACAAAAAGTTGCGGATCAAAATATCTTTATATATGATTTATGACCTAATTTCGCTCAACATAAATATAACAGGAATCAAGTTATCTAACATGTTACATGAATTGTATAATACACTACATAAATTATATAAATTGAATCGTATCTTTTATAACATAACTTTTGAATTTTGAAGCTAAATTTTCATCTCGCTCAACACAAATTCTGAAACGGAAATTTATAGCTACGTTACGTTACGTTTGATATCCCATTGAAATTTTTTGAGCATCCAATCGTAAAACAATAAATGATGTAGCTCAGAACCATTTAATAAACCTCTCGAAAAATGTGCTCTAACAATTACTCTATCAAGAAAAGAAAAAGAAGAAGCAGTTGCTGAGTTATTTTGATATAAATAATACTGTAGAAAAAGTTCAAATACTATATCATCTGTTAAAATTTTGATATAAATAACTCAAAACTTTTTAAAAATGATATATATAAAAAAAAAATCAAAGTTCAATAATATATTTAAGCCTTTTCTTTAACTTTTTTTGAATTAATGACGTGATCGAATTATAATTAATCACGTATAAAATGATTGTTGCAGAATCAAAACTATTTTATTTTTATAATGATGTAGTATTCGAATCAACTTTTGAGCATACCGAAGTCTATTTGATTTTCGAGAGGAATATCGGAAAGATTACTCCCTCCATTTCATATTAATTAAATTGTTGAGACATTTTTCATTTTTCAAATTAACTTAATTGTTTAATTTTCAAGACTATTTTTAAAATATTTTTCCAATTTTACCCTTCATTAGTTAGTATTGAAATTAGTATTTAATTAATGTTTTAATCTTCTTTTCTTAAAGGGTGTGCACTTCAACAATTTAATTATTTTGAAATAGAGGGAGTAAGATTGGATGAAAATAATCACCTAATATTTTTTTTACTACCACTAAGATTTGAACCTGAAACTTCAGTATTCTCAACCTATGAGTTGAATTTTTATCAAATGACATATGTTATCAAAATTCGATGACATATTTGCATTTTTCTTTTTAAATAAAGAGAAAAGCAAGTAGTGGTAACATTCGCTTTAGAATCGGACGTCAGCTTCCTCACAGTTCGGCCATGTGTCATGCCATCATTTCCACCACCTCCATCATTAGTTTTCTCAATTCATTCATACCTCTCTATAAGACACCTTCATAACTAAGATATTCAATTTTTTCCTCCTCATTCTCTCGGAGCTCTCTGTAAAGCTACTCTCAGATCTTTCCGGTGAAAAGGTATTTCTTTCATCTCCTATACAGCATTACTATTTGATGCATTTTTGTGTGATCTAGGGTTTGTGTGTGTTTTGGAATTCTAGGTTTTTCATAGCTGATCACTTTGAGGTTCGATCGTCACCATGACTGGTGCTACAAACCAGTTTGTATCTGTTAGTCTTGAGGAGCTCAAATTCCAATGTAAACTCTCTATCTCTCTGATATTTTGTTTCTGTCTTTGCGGTTGTTGTACCTTTTTTTGTTTTAATTGGATTAATTGTGATGATGAAAGTTGGAATTTTGATTTGGTTAGTTGCCTTGTGAGATTACACTGGATATGTTGTTGTTGTTTGTTAATTGAGTTCTATCTACACAAATGTGTGAGAGATAATAAAAAATAAGAAGAAATGGAGGAGGGTTGTATGCAGGGAGGAAAAACGATCAAATTTGTGTTTTATTGAGCATTTACAGACCTGAAAGTACGTGAATTTGTCGTAAATTATGAGCTTTTTGGTGAAATTGTTTTGACGAAATAATAGATGAGCTGCTCACATCCTGATCAGATCTATTTTTAAGCTTATCTCGTGGTTGAGGGTGGGGGGTCTGGATGCAGGAAGAGGGTTTATGAGACGAGGTGACTGCTTATCAAAAGGAGATAAAAGAATAAAATGACAAGAGAGTGACTTTATGGGTGAAGTTTTAAAAGGATTTCATGTAAGGTTTTGTTGTTAAATGTTTCTTTCGTCAATTTCTTTGTGCAAAATGTGAGTTCAATTGTGAATTTGACCAAGCCAAAAGAGTGATTGTGTATCAATTTATATTGGGGTGAGTAACTCTGAGTGATTAATCAGTATGATTGAGTTAAACTATAAGATATGGTATCTCCTAAGTTTGGATGGATAGAGTTACTTGGTACCTTTGCTAGTGGAAGGTAGCATACCAGTGGAATAATTGAGGTGCCCGCAAGTTAGCCCAGGCAACATCATCACTAATAAGAGAGGAAAACTTAGGCATGGTTTCTGTAATTGTATGTGTCAAACATGGAAGCTAAAAGCTTGGCGCTAGTAGAAAATCAACTTGTCAAGTATAAAATTTCAGAGCTGTTGATATAGTTTGAGAACTAAGTATCTCACTAAGTTAGATCAGCTAGATGAATACTTCCTATATATATTTTCAGTAAGAAAGATAATTTAATTAATCATAGTACCAAATAGATGCTCCAAAATATGTACAGGATTAAAATCAAAGTCATACATTCTTCAACTTACATCAAAACCTTGATGAACAAGGACGTCTTCAACCAAACAGTTCAGAGAATGAACAAAAGAACTATTCTCCACATTTTGAGTTGCTTCTTTTTTATGTACTCCTCCCAGCTCTGAAAGGTCTCCTTTAGTATTTAGGCATAACCCACTGCATTCCATAAAGAGCGATAAATAAATGCCAGAGTTACCATGTCTTGCTGTGATGTATAAATAAGTGATTGGAGGACTCTAGCACACATTCACACATGTAATATCTTAGTAATGTTCCTTTGCAACTAATAAATACTAATGTTCTTATGCAACAGAGCATATCAGTAGTAGCACAACTAAACCAGCAACATGATTGAGACCTTTGTACTTTACATGTTTTTGCAATTTTTTTTGTCTTCAGTGAGTTCTTTGGGTTGCATGAAGGAGTTGTTTCTTTTCTTCCTTGTTTGAGGCTTGTAGATCAGAGGCCTTCTAGTGGTACTTTTCGTAGCATACACTTATCATACCTAATATCACTTGGCTTTCCTGTATTAGTTGAGCTGGAGAAACAAAGCTACTGTGATCTTAAAGTTACAAACAGCACAGAGAGTTATGTTGCTTTCAAGGTATGCTGTATCTGAATTTTTCAAAATCTCACAATGGCTTTATCACATTTTTTAAGACTATTACAACTCATATCTAGATATATCCTGTTTTATTTTCGTTGTTAGGTGAAAACTACTTCTCCTAAGAAGTACTTTGTTCGGCCAAACACAGGTGTCATACATCCTTGGGATTCCTGTTTTATACGAGGTGCCACTCTGAATCTTGAAGTTCTGTTAGAACTTAGAAGCACTAAACTCTTTTATATCACAGTTAGCTTCAAATGTAATAGCAGAATATTTTGCAAACATATCCTGCACAAAAGTTTCTAATGTTAGCCAGAAAATATAGTAAATCAGCATTAAATGTATGCACATGATGTTCAAATATTGGCTTGGATCAATTTACTCCTTTTTGCTGATTGGATTTTCAAACTTAGGTAGGATGAATTTATCTTTCAGAGTTATGACTTGGAATCATTCTAATGGCTTATAGTGTATTGTCTCGTGTGCAGCACAATTTTCTTTTTTGTTGGATTTATTCCATGGCAGATATTAACCCCCTTTGATTGCAAGTTGGGGCAGATCTAGCCTTCAACCTTCGGGTTCACGAGAACCCAATAGCTTTTTCTCTAACCCTGTATTTGTCTTAAGAAATCCACTAAATATATAAATACTTGACTGTGAACCGAAGTATTATTGTATATTAACTTGAGGTCGTTGTAGGAAGCCATAAACTTCAAATTATGGATCCGCCATTTGTAATGATGATTACGTCCTTCATATATGATGAAAGTCTAGGAACAAGGATATTATACTAATCATATACTAAAATAATCCAAGAGAACAGGTATTCTGTGACAAATATTTCTGCAACTTGGCCATTTGTAGTCTGTGACATGGAAATCTTATGTGATGTCTCTTTTTGTTAAGAGGATGCCTATGCAGTTAGATATCCATTTAGTGCACCTCATTGTACTCAATATTTTCTTCTTATGACATCTCAGTTGTCCATGCAATTTGTTGTTCCATCCTGACATTGACATCGTTTTATGTTTTCACTTATCAAGAAACGAAAATGATGTCCTTTTAATGATTGGTTGCATCCTGTATTGTTCTTAACTTAATAATGTCTCCAGTCACCCTTCAAGCTCAAAAGGAGTATCCCTCGGACATGCAATGCAAGGACAAGTTCCTCTTACAGAGCACCATTGTGAATAGTGATGCTGATGAACTTCCTCCAGATACTGTAAGAAT
>JAJOOR010025147.1:0-25936 GCA_036250505.1 Solanum acaule | reverse complement strand
TTTAGTGACTTGACCCTTCTTGACACTACATTATTTTTGTTCCACTTATTTTGACCTTTGATTATTTCCTCCCTTTTATCCCTTACTTCCTTAACTTTGAGTGCGACGTTCTTTTTCATTAAGATTTTTCTTCTTCTTTATTTCTCATCTTTTCTACATTTATATTTTTTTTCTTTTTACCTCACACTACACTCAACTTATTTCTTATGTGTGACCAACATCTTCTTTTTATACCCACTCTTTGCTACCTATACAATTAACACCATCAACTTAGACATTTTGCTTAAGTTTTAGCTTAGTATTCAAGGAGGGATAAGGACAAGATAGGGTTTTAATCAAAAGTGGGAAGGTGAATAGGCTAGATAAATAAAAGGGTTAATTTAGGCTCAAGAGATTTATTTAATCATTTGGTTGGTAATTTAGGCTTAGTAGACTCAATTCAAATAATTACCTATGATCCTTTTTTGACTCGCTATCCATTGTACATATAGAGTAAGATTTAGGTAATTTAAACTAACACACACTGGCACATGATTACACTGTTGACTACTAGCTAACTCGATCATGGTCATGCTTTTTTTTTGGTTTCCCACCCGGTGTTCGGTACCCACATTGAAGTCCGACTAAATTTGGATTCACCCCGGGAAGTCCCACATTGAAGGGTAAAATGCTCCCTAACAAAAGCGACTCCTTACCCAAGGGGAATCGAACCTGAGACCTCTTAGTTAAGGGTGAAGAAGTACTTACCACACCACCAAAACGCTTGTTAGTGATAACAGTCATCCTTAAACGATGATTATCACATCAATTATAACTATGTCAAATAAAGATTCATAAAGTTCACGTGTCAATATTGCAAAGTAGAAATACTCAAAATTTCAGAGGGGGTCTCTATTTCAAAACACGTCACATAGTAATAATTCATTAATTGCCTTAACTAACTCCTAGTTTTCTTCTACTTACACAACAATCTTTATTTCTAAACATTTTGGTTCAACAGAAATTACACCCTCAGGAAAAGAAACACGACACGAAAAACCCTTAGGTGACAAAACCTACAAAACCATCCGACCCCCGCAAAAATAACTGTCTTTTCCTCAAGTCAGATAACAAAATCAACACAAGGAAATTGTAACCCCCCGTAAATTTTTTGAGTTAAGACTCAAACCATTCTTCGTTGTGAGTAAGATTTTACCGAGGAATTTAAATTTTCTTAAGTGTTAAGGTCACTAGATGTAGCACCTTGAGTTCCAAAAAGAACTAAAGAGAATTCATTCAAGTCATTCGTAAATTCTTTTGAGTTTTGGGTCAACTTCAAACAACGATAACTTTTATCACAGAATGAGTTACGAGACCCATGAGATATCAAATAGAATATCTTTGAGTCCTCTTTCAAACTCCATCGAGTTTGCTAAAATTTGAGCTCTGATAAGGGAGATATGACTGTTTGAGTGCAACCTCTCTAGATAGGGCCTTTCCACCCGAACTAAGGAGGGGTATTTTAGTCTTTTTCTTACCCCCACTTAGTCTAAACGTGAATTACACCAAATTAAGGGTCTAAACTAACTAGAATCAGTTTCATTCATCCCCAAAGTGTTTAGGGTTTTTGAGAGAAGATTCAAGAGGAGAAAAAGTTCAAGGTTTCAAGCATTCGTTCAAGAAATTCAAGATTTCGCCAAGAATCTAGGTATTTAAGTTTTCATAGTGTTGGGTTCATTCACCCACACACCAATCATGAGTTTCTTTTACGAATCTATCCATAAACATTGAGAAATTTAATATTCTTGATGAGTGTTCTTGAAGTGTTGCTTTCGTTCCTGAATTAGGATGTGTTTGAGATAAACATTATGAGTTTGAGGGTTTTCCTTGAGTAGATTCTCATGTACTTGTATTGGGTAATTGAATCTAAGGAAAATTTGAGGAAAACAATTGATTCTAGATGAATTAGGGTCCGAAAATGAGAAAGAAATTTGTTGGAAAAATCTGGGTAGAAGCTGGCACGCCGCGCTAGCAGTGCGCCAGAAAAGAGGCTCTGAAGTTTGAGGGCTGGCACCCCGCACCACTCAGTGCACCAGGGTCGCCAGCCTCATCTTATTTTCAGTTGTTTAACCCGTCTGAGTTCCTTTAAAGTGTACCTCAACTCCTTTATGATTCTAACTACTCTAAACTACATCTAAACATCACGAGATCATTCATATCATGAATCATAACCCTTGAATTCATAATTCAAATTCAAGAAAGAGTTAAAAGTACAGTTCAAGAAAGTCTTTGAGTTAAATTGCGAATCCCTTAAGATCAACTATCAATTTGAGCTAAGTTTGCAGAAGTAAGTATGAGATTTAGAAGAGTTGTACCCATGAGTTGTATATTTACATTGTGACCCTTGAGTCGAGTTGTTTGATGAGCCAAGATTTGGACTCATTTAGGGATTTATTTATATATATTTAGTATCCTCAAATGCTTATTATGTGCCAATAACTGATGTAAAACCCTTGATTTCCAGGTATATGGATTGAGGAACAAAGCAAGAACACTGATTTGCAAAAAGGAATAAAGCAAGCTGAAAGAATGAAGAAAAGCAAGCTTGGTGATCGCCAAGTCCACTTGGCGAGTCGCCAAATGGCTACTTGACCGCCTAAAGTTCCAGTGTGCCAATCCCTGAAGGAAAGAACCAAGTTGGCAAGAGAAATGAGCAGTCGGCGGATCGCCGAGTGGTTCTGCGATGCAGTGTTGGATCACCCAAAGTTACATACCTTGAAGATGATGAAGGCCAAGGCAAAAAGGCGATGGAAATGACCAAAGGGCGGATCACCAAGTGCTTCGGCAAACCCGATTTACTTCGCCGAGTGACTCTTCACAACACATTTTTGGCGACTATAAATACATTTTTGAACATTTAGTTTAGTATCAATTACTCTTTAGAACATATTTTTATTAAGTTTTGAAGTGCGAGACGAGTTTTCTTTAGTTTTCCTTTAGCTTGGGGGAATTGAAGTTTTTCACTTTTGAGAAATTGGAAGTGGGTCTTTGATATTCTTCGACTTGGACCATTGTAAAGACGAAATCAATCTTACCCAATTGATGGAAACTCAATTTGGTAACGATTTTTATCTTTTTATGATTTCTAGCTAAAACCCCAATTCTTGGGGTGTGATTATGGGCTGATTTAGTTTATGGGTATTGCTAATTGTTAGTTTAAATGTCATTTAGAAATGAGTTCAATCAATAATTGTGGTTTAATTTAAGAATTGTAGTTGCAAATGTAATTCTACCTTTGTGTTTTTGGCTTGCTCGAGAAAGAGGTTTTAAAATTAAGATTATTGATTGATGGTCTGTGGGTATTGGGTTGTCATGGGTTCAGCTCGAGAGAGTGAATCCTAAACCATTTCCACACATTCAGCTCAAGAGAGTGAATGGACTAAAGTGTAGGTTGTTCTTATTTTGGATGCTTGTTGATGTTCAAGAGAAATCGACTTGATTCGGGGTAAATTGTTCGAGAGAAAGTTTACCTCCTCTATAGTCTAGCTTACTCACTAATAATTAGCTATTTTCGAATAGTTACAATTACCCATTTGTCTATATTAACCTATAACTGAATCACATCCTAAGAACCTGTCTCACTGTTGCTAATTTGTATTGTTTATTGCTATTTTTAGTTGATAATTTCAAACCAAAATCCCCCATTTGACATTCGTGTCACCCCCTGATTTGAATGATGTCTTTATTCGATAATTTCTATTCTAATGACTGATTTGACCATGTTCACACTTTCCTATTGATTCTCAAACATGTACCACTCCCTATGGGATTCGACCGCAACTCATTTAGTTGAGTTATATACTGACTAGCGATCGTTGACACTTAGAATTGGATAAAGTGTCCTTGAAACGTCATTAATCAAAATGGTGTCGCTGCCGGGGAGTGGTGTTGTTTGAGACTCTTTTGGTGAAGTTGAATTTTGTTCTTTTTAGTCATAGTTGAATCTACTTATTTTTAGTTTTGGTTTGTGTGTTGCTGTTATAAAACAAAGGCAATGAGTGTCAACGGAAGAAATGGCAGCTAAGTGGGCCACCAAGATGACATCGGTAACCTCAACGATGCCAATGAGCCGAATGTTAATGACCCTCATCTAGTGGGTGGAATTGGTGCCATTCGCTTGCCTCCGGCTAAAGAGAATGTTGTGTTCCACATTACAAGAACCATGTTGCAGCTCTTACAATTGAAGGGGTTGTTTGGTGGATTGGCTCATGAGGATCCCCATGAGCATATAAGGAATTTTGTTGATGTTTGCGAGCCGTTCTCCTTCAAGAACATAACCTAAGCGTCGGTCCGGTTGAGGTTGTTCCCATTTTCCTTAATGGGAGAAGCATGTAAGTGGTTGGCTGAATTACCAAGAGACTCCATCACTTCTTGGGAAAAGCTTGTCACCGCATTTCAAGTGCGTTTTTTTCCTCCTTCGAAGATGATGACACTTCGGCACAACATCCAAAGCTTCAAGCATTTGGAGGGTGAGCCAATTCATAAGACTTGGCTCAGATTTAGGAAGTTGGTGTTGCAATGCCCAACTCATGGTTTGCCCGACAACGTTTTGCTGCAATATTTTTACCGAAGCCTTGATTCGGTGAACAAGTGTCATGACCCAAGAGTACCCCCTAGGCGTGACACGGCGTAATTGACCCCGAAGGGGTCGCATACAAGCGCTTAGCGTCATTATCACATAAAGACATAGAAAAATAAGGAGAAATTAAAAACTTTTACAATATAAGTCAACTTCTTCATATAAGAAAAATAGGACACTAGATTTGTCTCAATCACCATCTAAACATAAGAGTACAAATAGGGAAAAAGCCCTTTACAGTAATAAAGTTCCCAACAATGGGAATACAATATAGTCTAGAACATAGGAAGTAAACTAGAAACTAGAATCAATAGCAACTCGTCCTCAAACTTGAGGACTCACCAAGCCTAGGGAATAGTCATCCCAAGCTTCACCTTCAATAAAGTAGTAAGTATCAACGACCGGAACCTACACTCATAGTAAAGTAGAAAATATGGGTTAGCACAATGAATTGTACTAAGTATGGACACCATGCACAAAATCCTTAAAACATGCATAAAAGGGACATTTAATTGAAATCATGAATTTAGTTAAGTTTAGAAACCATTATGAACATCTACAAAGAAGCATAAGTCAATTCAACATATGAGCAACCTAAAGCCACACTAGTGCAATGCAAAGGTAAGGTCCCACAACCCTACCAAATGCTAAGTATCACATTTAGGTTACCAACGATATACATAAAAATGAAGACATTCATATTCATAACATCCATACATACCTCCCATGCATTATTCATAAGTCATCACAATATAAGAGCCAAAACCCCTCTTAAAGTCTACTTGTGCAATGTATAAGTGAAGTCCCATAACCCCACTCACACTAAGTAGTACCCCTTAAGAAATACTAGTTAAAGTCCATGTTCTTACCATAGTTCATTCATTATCATTTAGGGAAAGATTGCATTAACCAACATAGACCATGTGAGCTACATGGAATCTGATGTTCTACCCCCACACCGAAAAGAGGTGTTCTACTTGCTTAAGGTAGAACGTACATTCTAGCTATTTAGGTGGATCCACTAGCTAAGACCTATGTGGGCACATAGTTATGGGATAGGGAGATTGCTACTAGAAACCTTAACTACTAATGTGGAGGTTTCCATCTCATGAGACACCATATTAGGAACCCAACTACTAGCGTGAAGGAAGCCATCTCATACTCATATCCACTCGGTGCTACGCACAACTCCCCTTCTAAAGTCACATTAAGCATTTACTTAAGTTCATAGTCATAAGAGAGTGTATTAGACACTCATGTCAATATATCACCATAATAGCTCATAGGTTTCTTTAAGTGAGAATGCTCATTTCACATTTAGAAACATTAGCATGCGAGTAAACCTTTCACATTGCAATAGTAGTGTGATCATGAGAAGGTCCTTTCAAGCAACACCACAAGCTTACCATAAACATATATACATACATGTTTTATACATAATCAAGTGTATAGGGTATAAGGGAGAAGGATATTACATCAATACCACCACACTAGATATAGGATCATTATTATCCAAGTAATTCACATAGTCACACAGAAGCAACATCAACATACACAAACCCTAGCCAAATGCCCTTCAAGGCCATGCACCAACATCAAACCAAACATTATAGAATTACCACAATAGATAGAGGGATTTCATGATTCAACCATCAATTAATCATTAACATATTCAATTACCAACTTCCATGGCCAATAAAGTCACATCTTAATTCAAAATTTAGGAAGAAAGGGAAACCATGGGTCCAAGAGATATTTTTATCAAAAACCATCAATACTACAACAATCTAACCATAAACCATCATAATTAACCACAGTAGATCATAATTGAACAATAGAAAATCGTTTTAGAAGAAGACCCAAGTTTGGAGTAAAACCCTAGATTTTGGAAATCTTAAAAACACACTTTGAAGGGACTTCTTGGGGGATAGCTACCCAATAATGAAGAGTATCCATACCTTAGGTTGAATTCCTCACGAATTCGGAGAAGAAAGACTTGTTCTTGGTGACCTAGCTTGAGCTTTGACCTAACTCTTCAATGGAGTTTAGAGAGAGAATATTTTGAGAGGGAAGTGGGTTTGATTTTCTGTTTGTGAGTTATGAGAGTTAAGAGACTTGTTTAATACCTATCAATGTTTTAATATACTTAAAACAACTAAATATAACCGTCCCCCACCCTAACTTAATTAATTAGCAACTTACGAAATTACCCCCACCTAGGCCGACTTAAGGCAGCCTTCCCAGGCCCCATTCACGATTCCCCGTCCACGGGGCGTGGTTTCAACCATGGACCGTACTGGTAACTCGTGGTTTGGGTTAGAGATGGGAGGATGAGGGTCTTGGTGAGGAGACTAAATCTCAACTCACGAGACCCTTTCATGGAACGTGAGTTGGTCCACAGACCGTACTGCACATCCGTGGAATGGGGCTACGACATGTAATTTTTAGGACCCCCTTGAGGAGGCTAAGGTTGGACTTACGACACCCATCTATGGGGCATGAGTTAGTCTACGCCTTTTGGTCCTCCCTTCGTGGATGGGACTGTTTTTGGACAATTTTTTAGCATCCCCTTGGCCTTCATCAAGGACCCTTTGGAGGTCCTTGGGGGGGCCATGTCTTGACGTTTAGGGACTAACACCTTAGTACTAGGTTAGGGAAGCTATTTTACGACTCTTACCTTGACTTTAACCCTATTTAGGACGCTAGATTACATGTTAGGCTCTAGATTAGGTCATTAGATTTCTGGGGTGGTACAACAAGGGTGTAGCTGACCAACTTTCTTCGGGAGGTTTGATTCAACAACCTTACATTATAGCAGCCAAACTTCTTGATGGTATGACCAAAATTAGTCGGGCTTGGTTCACCCGCAAAGATCAGGTCTCCTCTCTCACTTTTAAATTAACCAAGGAGTAGCTTGAGAAAGACCAAGAGAGGGACCAAAACATGGAAAATATGATGACCCTACTAGACATTTTGGCCAAAAAATGTCATGGGAGCTGGTGCTAGAAGTGTAAATGCTATAGGTGTTTGGGGTGTAAGCCTTGATGAGGCCAAGTTTGAAGCGTTGTACAACGAATAAGTGAACTTCCTAGCCAACCAAGGTGAAGGTTATTATGCTAACTACCCAAGGTAATGTGGTAACCAAGGTTGGAACAGGGATAAAGGCTGGAGAGATCATGATAGAGAGTGGAGCGATCGTAACCCCACTTGGAAGGAAAGAGATGAGGAACAGGATAGAAATGTTCCTCCCCACGAGCGCCAAAATCCCAATGTTTTTTAGGGTGGCCGGTCTGAGGATATGTTTTCTCGTATTCTCAATAAGGTTGAGGGATCCGATAAGATTTTGAAAGAGATGAAGGAAGATGTATGGACCCTCAACCAGATGATGACTTCTCATTCCGTCTCTATCAAGCAGTTGGAGACCCAAATGGGTCAAATTTCTTCCCATTTAAACCCGAGAAAACAAGAGGGGTTGCCTAGTGACACTATGGCGAACCCCAAGAATGAGGTTTGAGCGAGGACTTGCGTCATGCCACGACATTAACTAAGGCGCTGCTTGGGAGGCAACCCAAGTTTTTATTTGCTTTATTTTTGTTTTTGGAATTATCATGTGTTGATTGTGCATATGAAAAAGTGGAATGTGTTTGAAATGTGCAGATTGACGAGTAAAATGTTCGGTCGGCTACTCGCCGAAGAGGTCGACGAGCTCGACTTGGACCACCATTGGACTCAAGAAATCATCAAGTTGGAGTCTTTAAAACTCGGTGAGCCCATGGAAAAGTCGGTGAATCACCAAACACATCGGCGAGCCCGACTTTGTCCACTATTTGGACCCTCACATTAACTGGAGGTCCTGTAAAACTCGGCAAGGTAAGTAACCACTCGGCATGTCGCCAAGTGGTTCGGCGAGGTCGACTAACATCGCCGAAAGGGGGCAAACTAAACGGTTTTAAAAGGCCAAATGTTTAAAAGTTCAAACTCTTTCACATTCCGTCACTTTTTAACTTCATACAATCACACCCGCACTATATTTTCAATATTTTTGCACTTTTACTGCTTTCTAGTCGTTGAATCTGTGTTCAGAGTTGGACACTTTGCTTCCTAGCTTTACAAATTCTCATATTCGACATTAAAGGTTGGTTATCCATACCCCAAACTCGAATTTAGCGGTTATACTCATTTGCAATTGTATTGTTCTTAATGATGTGTGTTGGGCCTCTCTAAAATCATATTTGTGTGCTTCTGTGCCTGGTTTAATTTAATATCATGCCAAAATTGGCTAATTTGTTGATTTCCTAAAATTCGTGCCTTATAATTGATCATTAATTGTTGGGTTGTGCTTCATTTTTGTTGGGTCTAGTCATGTGAAATCTGAGTAACCCATATTCGTTCTAAATGACATGTTTTGCCCAATGATGGAGCATTTGATGTCATTCTTAAGGGCTAAAGTCGTCAAATGACCAATTTTGGCCAAATCAAGGAAAGTCTAAATACCCCGGTGGCATGGGTCTTATAGGTCTAGATTTAATTGAATAAGTGCATGGTTTGATTTTGTTTTTGGGGGCTGCGCGGTTGATTTTGGAAGTTGGGGTTGAAAATGGCACGTTGGGTAGTTTGGCGAGCTGGGTCGAGCTCGCCGAACCACTCGACGGTTCGCCGAGTCCCCCTTTATCGCCTTTCATTTCATGCTATTGTTGAGTTTGCATTCTATAACTTTCAGTGAGAAGCTGGAGTTTGCCGAATGCACTCGGCGAATTGCCTAGTGTCTTCTTTGATCGCCCTTTCTGCGCCCCTAACCCCTAAAATGCACTGTAATTTTCGGCGGGCTAATTTGTGCTCGCCAAATGATGTTGGTGATTCGTCGAATGGGCTTTCCATTACCGATAGGCTATTTTTGAAATTTTTTTGAACCAATCCTTTCGGCGAGCCCGATCTGGCTCGCTTAAGTGATTCGGTGACTCGTCGATCAGTTCGCTGAGTGTGTCTGCATCTTTATTTCTGCAAATTTTCTTGGATTAATTCTAACACTTGTGTTGTGATTTGCAGTAATGGCTAGACCAAAAGTAGCAGGCCGAGACATGCCGCCCCGCAAGAGGGCAAAGGGAATTACCACGAATGAGGATGCAATTGCATCCCGGGCGAAGTAAACCAAATTTTCTACCGCAGGTGGGAAGGGTACACGTGGTATCAAGATTCAGTGTAAATGGTATCTCAAATCTGACCACCTAGATTGCAGCTTCAATAGTCTACCCTTCTCTTAGACCGTCGTCCAACTCAAGCGTGAGAAGGATAGGGGTATCAAACCGCTCCGCTTTTGAAGCATCTATGAACAAACAATGCATTCAAAGATCTAGAGTGTTATCCTAAAACTCTTGCTATTGGGTTGGCATCATCGCAAATCAAGCTAACATCTTGGATGCGGTTCACTTTGATGAAATGATTAATATCATCATATATCGAAACCTCAGCCTCATTACATAGCCCATAAACCAAGAACAAAAATGGTATTCCCATGATATATTTTAGGCCCTTTCTAATATCTCCTCCATGATTTACCTAGCCAGGTTTAAGAGCATACCTGAATATGATACATGCGAAGAATGTAGTTCAGTTGGGTGTCAATGTATTATCATTATCTATTGGTGCCAATCTGTGATGCACAATGGACCACTAGACTTTTGCGGTAAAATTAGTGACGCATTAGTTATCAGGCTACCATCGATTACCCAATATACCTCATCTTATCATTAAGCAATTATGTTCACTATCCACTATAACTGCACACTATGTCATCGTGGGGAAACCTCTTAATATCCTTGGTTGCGTCCGCTCTATATTTGTACTCTGAAGTCGAATGGGGCTTAGATAACTTGAGCCTATAAAGAAAATATTGGATTGTTCTCTAAGACATATCAACTTGCTGACCCCGCACTTGCACATAAGATAATAGTGGTTGAGTTCTTGCACTTTCCTCCTTTGGGGTTTTACTCTCCATTGTCAATGCATATGCAGTGTATAACTCCCTCACTATTTCAATATTATACTTGCATGGTGGCTTTGCCCATCCATGCTAACTGATATTTATCAAATAATGCTTAATCTCGGGCAAGTCATGTAACTTAGCAGTGCAGATTTAAGATTCCTCTAGGTTACTCTGGGATGTAACAATAACAATAATAATAATAATAATAATGTCCTCCTCTATTTATACTCATAACACCATTCAACTACCCCTTATGAGTGAGGAAAATATCTCGTAGATATATCACACGCATACTAGAGACATGCCATCTAGAATCTTTTTGGATTTTGGGAATTTTTACTCCATATTTCTTACAACCGCTATCGCTCAGCCTCTGAAATCTCTCTTGGGAAGCTGCTATCAAAATTGATCTCACTAGACCTTGAGGCATTCTGTGTAAGCTTAGAAAAATCCTTTAATTATTTAAACAAGGGAGGGGTGGTGGACTGGGACTACTCTTATACTTTTAGCCTTTCTGGATGCATAGTAGTTTGAGCTATAAGTGGTTGTTCATCCAAACTACTCAATTAGTCTTGAATGTGTGTTTGGATTTCCTAGCCATGGACCTTCAGGCTTGGTATGCCCTTCTTTGGCGTATTTTTGGGAGGCATTGCACCTGTGGGAATACCGTTAGATTCACGAGACATAAAAAATTAAGATTATTTTTCATTTTTAGGCTACTATATTGACTATCACGAGTCAGACTACGTGTCGTAGTCACAAAGCTAGGCTTGCAGAATGACTCGTGAGTTTCATCCAGAAGTTATGCTTTTTGTGCCAAGTTAGTATGAGTCAACGTACAAATTTCTGGTTTTATACCATAGGTGATAAGAGGACTCAAACTTAAAGGTTCCAAACTACAACGATTTACACTACGAGTTGTGATCTCATTGTACGACACTTAGAGTAACTCGTTGTAACACCCCGACTATTCAAAACATCTAAATTAACTCGTATTTTCGTGGAAAGACAAGGAGGGTGGGTAATAAATTAAGAATGATGTGGTATGTCAGATTTTAAGTGTTCAAGGGTTGTATCTCAAGTTTTGAAGTTAGGTAAGTGGCAAAATAAAAGTTGGCGAAAGTTATCATAAGTTCCTTTTTAAAGATCTCTTTGAAATTTGGGTCAAATGTCTTGGATGTTTTCTCCCAATATATAAAGATTTAGAAGTCCTATCACCCATTAAATTGAAGGTATACGAGTCTAGTTTTCAACACACAAAACCCCGTATCCAACCGACATCAGAGTAAAAAGTTATGAGGGTTTTACTACGGACTACCGGGGAAGAATCCGAGTCAGATCCGGGTCGGGTAAAAAAATGTGGTATGTCGGCTTACTCAACGTTTTAAGCCATGAAAACATTTCATTTCACTTCCAAACCAGAGAGAAAGCTTAAGAGAGGGTTCCTATGGAGTTCTTGCATGATAAAGGTGAGTTTTTGATGATATCTACCATTAAACGTTTCCCCCGTGCCTAAAAACGTGATTTCTACATGTGGCTATCAATTTTTCCCTTCTATTAGCAGCATTTGGAGCTGGTTTTTGAAGATATAAATTTGTAGTTATTGGTGTTTCTTCAAGGTTTAGACTTGGTTAACTAAGGTGCGTACCAGTTGTATATATATAGTGTTTGTGAAGCTTAGGACATAAGGAACAACTTTCGTGAAGGAACTACGGTCTTTCGAGTGTTCATTGGAAAGGTATGTTAAGGTTATTCCCTTCGTTCGACATGTTTCCGTAGAGGTAGTTAATGTTGGTGATCTTGTAGATGTAATTGTGAATGGTTAGCTGATTGAGTGGTTATAAACCCTCATTTTAGGGACTCATAATCAGGTAAGAACGACCCTAAGTTTGGAACAACTTGGAGATTATTCATATATATTGTTTATAGCTAAATTGCTCGCCTTTAGCCTATTCAATTGTTTGTTGCTGCCCTTGGGGCTATTGTTATTAGTTGTTGAGCTATGAACTGCCTATGGGGGCTATGATGTTGTCTAATAGGACTATGTTATTTCCAAAGAGGGTTATGTGTTGCCCATGGGGCTATATTGATGCCAAAGAGTGCTATGTGTTGCCTACGGGGCTATTTTCACGCCAAAGAGGGCTATGTGTTGCCTACAGGGATATGTTGATGCAAAAAAGGGCTATGTGCAGCCCACAGAGCTATGATGTTGCCTAAGAGGGCTATGTGCTGCCTACGGGGTTATATCGTTGCCAAAAAGGGCTATGTGACTTCTTACAAAGAAAGGGGCTACCGATAGGGTATGTAGATTGATTTGGCACCTTCTTGGTAGGTAGGTGGTATGTTGTTTGTACCTGCCGAGCTTATGGGGGCTTGGTTAGGTTGATGTTTGATCATTTTTGTATTTTTACATTTAGTAGTGGGTTAGCATGCTTATCTAAAAAAAATTGATTTTCTTGCGTGATTACTTTTGGTATATTATGATACTTGTTCACTTAGTCTATAGCCTTTCATACTCTGTACATTATTTTGTATTGATGCCCCATTGCCTTGGGGGAGCTGCATTCATGCATGCAGGTCCCGATAGACGACCCAGTGGACCTCCACAACAGCAGGATTGACTTTTATCCGATTGGCTAGCCCCTTTCCTCCGGAGCTGCCAGAGTTGGGAGGTTTGTTACCTTTTGTTGTATATATCTTTATGGGTAGACTGGGGGCCTGTCCCTCCAATCTTTACTACTCTTAGAGGCTTGCAGACTAGTGAGTGGGGTGTATAGCTACGTTATGGCTATACTGGCCTAGGTTGTTGGTTTGTTGAAGCTTGTGAGTTGTTTGATGTATTATATTGATATATACCTTCTTTTAGTTTTGGTATAGATATCATGGTGGCCTCGACGGCCCAATCAAGACTTTTGTGCTAGTTGGCTATTTATTTATATGATCTCCTGGGAGTAGTTGTTTCTTTTATAGATCAGTTGACAGGGGACTTACCGGCCAAGGGCTTAGTTTTAAGCCGAGATATACTTGTTTGTTTTCTTGATTGCGTGTGGCTATCATGCGCTAGTAGCAAATGGTTCAACAGGGTCGGCTCGGGCCTGAGTTTTGGCATTAGGAACTAGTTGCGCCCCTCGAGTTTGAGGCATGACAGTCGTAGTTTTATTCTAGTAACTCAACATATAGGGCACAGTCAATATTGTTCAACATACGGCTCGTGGTAAGCTATCATGAGTGGACTCGTACTCAAAAGTTATGATTTTCATTCATTGAACTACCACTAAGTATGAAGCATACTACAACTCGTAATATATGAATATGGATTGTAGAGTGCTTCAAGTTAAAGAGTATTTCAATGGATCACAACCTCTACGATTGGTACTACAACTTACAGTTCAAACTATAGGTTGTAATAACCGATTCATACAAAATTGTAGAAACACGTGAACTTTTGAGAATAGGGATTACGATTGATGCCATGAGTCATAATGAAAGACTATGAGTCGTGAAATCAGGTGTATCCCCTAGTCTAAGGCAACTTCCAATTTACAAAGTTTCAATTTACTATTTGATTTTACATAATTGAATTCGAGCATAAACTTTTATATTTCACTATCATGATAGTTGGGTTGAAACACAATCGAAAGGAAAGCCATTTTACCCTAGTTCAAGTGAAAATGGAAGAAATAAAGCTATGAATCAATTGTGAAATAGTTTTTTTTAATCATAATTTGATTTTGGCTTAGGTTTGGGGTTGCTTGCACTTGTTGATTTGCTTTGGGTTGAGGAGTGGTGTTCTTGGTGAAGAACGCATTATGTCATTATTATCATTTGGAAACATCGTGATTCCACCCTTCTTTCACACATACTAGACTAGGCTCACCCATTTGCTATCATAACGGGTACCCTACCCTCAATATCCAGCCACTTGATTATCTCTTTCTTCATAACCTCTTGCATTGGTAGATATAATCAACATTGATGCTCAATTTTGGAAATACAATCTGGCTCAAACTGGATTTTGTGCAAACAAATACCCAACGAAATCCAAATAATGTCTACAATAGTCCATCTAATGGCTCTCTTGAACTCTCAATACTGATACAAGAGCCTTAACCTGACAGTCGAGTAAATCTAAAACAATGATGTAACACCTCGGATTCGAATAAAGGTAAAACAATTTAGTTTTTAAGAATCTGGTGTCAGTTCCAACGGTACCATCCATGGCCCGTGGAATGACCCACGGATCGTAAGAGGTGTCTGTGATTGGACAGGAGGCTTTCCCCAAAAAGGGTCTAGATCCACGGCCAGGATCAACGGACCGTCGATGGACCCACGGTCCGTGGACGAGGTCCGTCGATCGAGGCCTCAAATTCCTGTTTTTGATGCCAAACGACAGGCTAACAGAACGAACCGTCAGTTGAACCACAGTCCGTCGGTCATCACCATCATTGGTGTCGGCAGTTTAATTGTTAAGGGCTTTAGGGTCATTTCCTAATTATTGTATCCTAATACTATGTCGTTTTTCCCTTCACTTAAAGACATATATAAGTGTTTTAACTCCCAAATTTCCCCAATTGAAATCATTCTCTCAAATTTACAAAATAAGAACAAGTCTTCCTCTCAAAATATTTCTTTCTCTAGAAAAGCTTGAAGAAGAAGGGATCAACCTAGGGTTTCAAGTCAATTCTCAAATCCCTCCATTGAAGTTAAGCAATTGGCATTGAGGTATGATAGTTTTAATCCATGGATTCCTTCCATTCATGAAGTTCCCAAATTCTCTTATTTTCAAAGTTAGAATCCCCAATTGAGTTAGGGTTTTCTTCTATGTTATGGTTCCTTTATTGATTAAATTATGATCTCTTATGTATGAATTGAGTTAATCTCATGTTTTAACGATGATTCCCCATGAACCCATGTAATTTCCATATTTTCCAAGTTATGAGAATATAATGTGGGTCTTGGATTATGAAAGAAGAGTCTTATGAAATCAAGCATGAATTGATATAATTACATGAATTTATGATGAATTCCCATGAATCCATGTCTAACCCATGTTTTCTAGATGTTGATGAATGAAAGTGGGTTTTGAACTATGAAAGGTGAATAATGGAATTATGCATGTTCTTATGAAATTGATGTAAATGTTTTAAGGATGCTTTGAGAGTGAAGTATCAATTTTGTTGCTATTGTTGTGTTGTTGAAAGGATTTCTCATATACACATGTAAGCATGAATTGTGAAAGATTTTCTCACATGATAAGGGTTCTTAGGGTTGAAAGGCTTTCTTACCTAAAATGAACAAATGTTAAGGAACTATTCTAATGTTGAGGCAAGATGCGATTACCCATGCTCTCTAATTGAATGACAAGAGTTGATTACCCATGTCACACTATGTAAGGACAAGAGGTGATTACCCATGTTCCTTTCAGAGCTAAGATTAATAGGAGTACGAACTATTCCGTGGAAGTTAAGCTTAGAACCGAGTGGACAAGTGGCAATTATCCGTGTCCTATAAATTATGTGCCAACATAGGATTATCTAGATAGACATTAGCTAGTGGATCCACATAAGCTAGAAGTTCATGGTCCTTACTGTGACAAGTAGGACAACTCTTTTCAGTGTGGGAGACATCGGATTCCATGATGATAGCTCTCATGGTCTCATATATCGGTTAAGGCTACTTCTCACAAGCAAGTTATGATGAACTAGAGTTACTTCAAGGAAGAATTTCATATATGTTAAGATGATGATTATGTGCATTGACCATGTTTCATGACTCATGTTTTTTAACTCTTATCTCATGTTTTAGCTTGGCCATTGTATCTTATGAAGGTATCTCTCTTTAAGCATGTTTTCATATGAAGGTTCCCAATTTCGTGGCTAGAGTTAGTTGAGGAGATTCCGAGCTTTTGGTGAGTCCTCATGCTTCGAGGACGAACATTTATTATTTTCAGTCTTCTCCTTATTTTTAGTTTTTGAACATGATGTACGTGCTTCGCCCAGATTCATTCTTATGTACTATATGGCTTTGAGACTAATGGTTTAGGCTTCCGCTTTACTTTTATAAAATGATTTGGACTTGAAATGTTCCTCTTTAACTCTTTTGTTCTATTTCTTATGTTATGAGTGCTAAGTGGCTTGTATGAGGCCTCTCAGGGTCCTATACTCCACGTTACGCCTAGGGGGTACCTTGGGTCGTGACAAATGATTACTAGAAATGTATCACCATGCCTAATAAAAAAACACCTCAAGTGAGAAGGCGGAGCCTTAAGCTCTAATATAAGAGGTTCTTCGATTGATGGTTTTGCTGGTGGTATTGCATGATTCTTCAGATCAAGATCTAACTTATTTGGTGCATAAGCATAGAGACCATACCAGCCAATACATTAACTATCTTTTCATGTTCTTCATCAATTGTCCCCTCAACATTCATGATGATTGTGACCAAAGTCTCTACTATAAATATTTTTTCTATCGGAATCTCTATTTTGGATTCATCTATCACATCAATTACTTTCTCATTAATCAACTGGAACTTAAGTTCACTGCTCTTCCACACTTAAACTTGTATAAAGTTGAAAAGGTAGACATATGAGTCATACGTGACATAATACATGCAAGACACCACATAGGACGCAAATTGCCATGTAGGATTCTACGTAGGATGCATGTGTCTATTTATTCAACTTTATACAAGTTTAAGTGTCTATTTGTGCACACTTAAAGTAAGAGGACATACATATGATTTCATGTCGAGTTAAAGGGTATATTTATGTATTATGCCTATAAGAAGGCATAATAGAAAAAAAAATATTTATGTATTATGCCTATAAAGAAGGCATAATAGAAAAAAATTCCCTTTAACTTGGCTTCAACTTGTATTTATTCCCTCCAACTTTGGTTGTGTACAAGTAGACACTTAAACTTATATAAAATCGAACAAATATACACATGTGTCCTACATGATATCCGACGTGGCCAATTTGTCTCCTACATGTCGTCATATGTGTATTATGTCACGTAGGACACATGTGCATACTTGTTTAATTCTATACAAATTTAAGTGTCTGCTTGTGCACATCTAAAGTTGGAGGGCATAGATGTTACATGACGTCAAGTAAAGAGCATATTTATGTATTATGCATATAGAGAATCTCTATATTTGGAGACAATCAACTTCAACCTAATTTTCTATTTTACTCTCTAAAAATGAATCTTTTTCTCTCTCCTCAATATTATATTATTATTTCTATTTTATTTTCATTTTCTTATTTCTAAATATCAATCCTTTCTTCTTTTTTCTAAATAATCACTCTGTATAATTTTCATGTAATATAAAATTTTATTCTTTTCAAAAACTTTATTTAATATAAAATTATATTTTATTCTAAATTTTTAAATAACATCAATTGCAAACAAATATTATATATTATACATATTAATGGGAAACTCTATCATGACCCAAGACTACCCCTTAGACGTGACATGGTGACTAGAATCCTAAAAGACTCCAAACGAACCACTTGACATATCATGACACTAAGGGCCTGTTTGGATTGGCTTAAAAAAAGTAGTTTTTAAGTAAAAAATAAAAAGTCAAACTGAAATGACTTTTAAGTCAAAAAATAAAAAGTAGGGGGAGACCTACTTTTGGTTTTTGACTTATTTTTAAGTCATTTTAAACTTATTTTAAGTCATTCTTGACCTTGTCAAACACTTCTCAACTTATTTTAAGTCATTTTTTACTTGTTTTAAGTTATTTTTTATATTTGCCAAATACTTCCAGAAGTCAAAAACTGACTTAAAAGTAGGTTTGACCAACTTTTAAGTCAATCCAAACACCCTCTAAGATAACAATATAACTGAAAGAATCATGAAATAAGGATATAAATCTCCAAAACTCAACTACCAAATGATACCAAAATTAAAGTACAAAACCATAATGCGGAAAACATACTAAGTCTGACAACAAGCTTCTACTAAATAGATGTGACTAGGACAAGCCCTAGCTCACGAAATAATTTGGAAATTGAAGGAGTCTGAAAGAACATAAAAGAACTCATAATGTGGCCATGTCCTCGAAGCATGAGGATTCACAAATCTAGACAAAGTTGACTGGAATCTATGCTAACCACAAGTTGGATGAGGAGCACTAGACCCAATATTATAAGATTATATAGGCACAAGAGATTTATGTTGTCATTACTTGGAATGTACTGAATATGAGGAAAGATGCATGAGTATAAGCATAATAACGTGATAAATATGAGAACATGATAATGTGTGACCAAGTAAATATGACATAATCTGATAACCTGAGTTCACAAAACATAGTACACAGTTAATGCAATATTCTAAAAAATCATGTAATAAGTAGAAGTCATAATTATAGTCATATCATATGTGGGAATCATAATATTTTATAGGAGATACTATTAACCGACATAAATCATGTGAGATATAACATGGAGTTCAGTGTACTGCTCTCACACCAAAAAGAGAATGTCCAACTTAACAAGGTAAGGACCCTAATCTTAAGCTTAGGTAAATCCACTAGCGAAAGTCAAATCCTCTACTAACAGGTGACATAATAAGGAGTAAAACCTCTACTAACGGGTGACTCATCTCATCCTATCGTAGCATGTAGTTTTGGGACAAGAGGATTTCTACTAATGGTCTCATACCTCTACTAACGGGTGAGCCTTCATTCCAAGGTCCATTTAGTGCTAAGTAAACTCCCAACACAAAGCATGCACAATCATATAGTATTCATATTCATAGTCTTTGAAATGGTAAAAATCTAGTAATACCAAATCAATCATGAAGACTCATAATCATAAGAATAGCTCCTTCAAAATATCATTATTTTACAATATAAGCAATTCATAAGAGACACTTATCTAAAACATCTAAATCATGATAATCTTTCATAAAAAGAATTACTTCAATCAGAATCATTCATTTTCATAAACATGCTTGATGCTTTATCTAAAAGCATCTTTCATTAATAAGTACTTCGATTCATAATGCATGTATATCTTCAAATCTTGATTTCATATCAAATCACTTGTATAGAATGGGTTCATGTAAAAAAAATCATTGAAAATATTCAAATATATTCAAATCATGAATAATAAAGATCATTCAAGGAGAGAAAACTTTGCTAACCCATGGAAGAATCATGAAAACCCTAGAAATTGGGTTGAAATCATAAGTAAGAATTAGGTTTCTTTTGGGACCCAATGGGTGAAAAGGACCCATTTATGAACTTCCCACATACCTTGATGAAACCCTAGCTTGAAATTTGGAAAGGAGACTTGGAGCTTGAAGAACCCGAGAATCACCTTGAGGGAACCTTGGAGAAGAAGACTTGAAATCTTTGAGAGTGAATTAGGAGGATTTTGGCCTTAGAAATGGTTGTAGGTCTTACGAATAGTCTAGAAATGACATATTTAAGGAATTAAAATATAGGAAAAGACCCAAATAACTTGAGAAATAATTGTCGAATCGCATCTACGAACACCATGTATGGTCCGCACTCCCTTCTATGGACCGTACTGGTCCTTCGCAAAATCAAGTACTGAAAATCCAAATCTCTGATGTCAGACCACAAGCCAGAGTCTACCGGTCGTCAACCTATTTCGTAAAATGTTAGCCTGGAATTTCTCCCAAGTCAAGGACACTAACCACGAACACTGGCCATGAGCCATCTTTCCTAGTACGACCCGTAGACTTTTCCCATAGATTTCAGGTACTTAAATTTCACAAAGTATGTAACTCACTCTACGACAGGCAACCACGACTCGTGCAAAACTCCACAAGCCGTGTTGTTGACTTGTGAAAGCTCATCTAAGACTTAACATTTTTTCCAAATTTTAGGATACCATCCACGTCAGTCATCTACGGACCATGGATATATGTAAAGTTTGAACTTGGCTTCGTACAAACTTGCATCAATAAATTTTTTACAACTTTTCTTTTTTAACATAACTTTTCTACTTTCGAGATGTTACAAACTCGAATAAAAGTAAAATCATTGATGAAATACAATTACATAAATATTGAACTTTTAAGATTTTTCCCATAAACTCTATTAATGCATTACAGAGTTCAAAATGAGCTTTTTTGTTTCTTTTTTATGTAAGCTAAAAATTGTTCACATCGAAGATTATCATCTACCACAATTTATGTCGTTGCATTTAGTGCTTTTAAAGTATCTTAAATTGGTGCATTAAGATCACGCTCATCCTCGATTATCATGTTTTGCAGTATAATTCACTTAGTCATTATAGCAACACTTCCTTTTCCAAAAATCAGACAATCCTGCGATAATTGCAAAATGTGATTGCAAAAATCTAAATGCACATTTAACATTTTTTTGGCACGATTCGAGTTTCATCGCAAACTATTTCTTCTTTTGAGAACGTGGATCACAAATAGTTTGGAAACGACCTATCGGATTACTAAATTATTGTTGTAATTATTAAAATTATTATGTTATATAATGTATTTTTATCTTGTATTTAAGCTATTATGTATGTATTGTATTTTTTAAATAAAAATCTCATCTTGTATCAAATTATTTTGTGTACTAATTTACTTTCCCTATTCCATTTTTGCATCAAGTATTTTCATGTTCATTAAAAAGTGTAGTTTAATAATTTATCAGTATAATATACAAGTACATTGTTTGAATCATCATTCAAATTTTTTGCATTCTTCATAGTGAAAAGTAATTATAATTATAAATTACATATTTAAAGTGATAAAAAAAATTAAAAATTGAAAAATTATCAATTTGGGATGGAAATAGTATACTTGTCAATAATATATTTTTAGATGTTACATTACATTAGAAAATAATTACGAATATTAGAGACTTAACTAATCGTATTATATGATTTATATAAGTTAATTATAAATATTATATAATATAAATAAATTAAAATATTTAAAAAGTGGAACAGGGAAGATGAATAGTAGTTCTCCAATCTCTCTACAAATAGAGAATAGAGAACAATTTAGAGTGTGGCTGAAGAGTTCATTCTATATTTTACTCTCCAAATATTGAGAATAGAGAGTAAAATAGAGATGGGTTGGAGATGGTTGTGAAGACTTTCTTATGGGAGAAAAAAAATCAAGAGCACTGCATTTGGGGGATACATTGTCTAATTTCTTGAGTAAAAACAAGTCACAGGCCAATTTAAATTCAAAAAGAAATCCTCCATAATGTGATTGTAGTCACAAATGTCATGAAACTTTTGCTTTCATCTTTAAAGTTCATGCTCAATCAAACATGAGTAAAAACTAATATACATATCATTAATGTATCAAGGTTCTGGTAATCCATCCACACTGTTTCAAAATTAGAAGTTTTCTATGTACAACAATTGGATATTTACTCAAAACAAGGATTCGTGACAATAGCTCAAGCTATGTAAGATAGGAAGAATGATATTTGGTCATATTTATCATTTTTTTGTTGAATGCCTCTCAAAGTGAGAAAGTCTTTCCATTAAATAGAGAGTATAAAGATTACACCACATCCCTAAAGATCCATCATTCCTATCCCTAAAGATCAACTATTTCTATCTCTATAAATCTGCTATTCAATCCCTCTAAATCTGCTTTGTCATCCCTCTGAATCAGATATTCTATCACAATATTTATTTATTTTTATTCTACAACAAATCCATATAATAATATTAATTTATAGAACTATATAATTACATTAATATATACAATCATTCAGTTTACTATCATGCTAACATCCCCCCTCAAATTGATGTTGGTGGATCAAGAAGCATCAATTTGCCTATTAGAAACTGATAACGTTGTCGTGCCATAAATTTTGTAAATGCATCAACTATTTGAAGATCACTGGACACATGTGGAATAGTAATGACTCATTTATCTACAATTTCTCGTATATAAAGAGAATCTACTTCGATGTGTTTGGTCCTCTCATGAAAATTCGAATTAGTAGCAATATGAATAACACTTGTATTGTCAGTGTTGAGAGGAGAAGGATGAGATTGAAGAAATTCAATCTCAACAAGTAATCCATGAAGCCATACAACCTTGGAGCAAGCACTAGACATGGATCGATATTTAGCCTATATTGAAGATTTTGACACATGAACTTACTTCTTACTCTTCCAAGATATCAATGACTCTCCAAAAAACACGCAATCCCGCCCAAACAGAATCACTAAAATCATTAAGACAAATAGGAGAACCACAAGGAAAGAACAATTCATGAGTAGATGTTCCTAGAAGATTCTGAATGATGCAACGAACAGACACCAAGTGGAGAAGACGGGGAGCTTGCATAAATTAACTAACTTAATGAACTACAAAAAAGATATCAAGCCGAGTAATAGTAAGGTAATTTAGACTCTCAACTAATTGTCAAAATATAGTTGTATCATGAAGAAGATCACCTTTCTCGCGACGATACTTCACATTCAATTCCAATGGAGTATCTACGAAGGAGGAATCTTGAAGACCAACCAAAGAAATCAGATCTTGAGTATATTTGTGTTGGCTTAGAAATACACTTGAAGAATCTTTATGAACTTCCAAACCCACGAAATATGTAAGAGTACCAAGATCTTTCATATGAAAAGAATTTGTAAGTTATTGTTGGAGGTTAATGATTAATGAAATTTCGGTTCCTGTGATAATAATGTCATCTACATACATCAAAAGAAGAACAGAGCCTGTAGATGTTTTCCGAAGAAACAAAGATGAGTTATATTTTCTCTGCTCAAAAGAAAACTGTAGCAAAATAGATCGAAACTTGTCAAACCAAGCTCTAGAAGCTTCTTTTAATCCATACAAAGACCGCTTCAACTTGCATACATCTGATGTAAGTGATGAGAACAAATCAAGTGGATGTTTCATATAAATATCTTTTTTGAGATCACCATGGAGAAAAATATTTTTGACATCCACTTGATAAAGAAACCAGTTTTGTGAAGTAGCAATGACAATAATAGTTCACACCGTAGTCATTTTTGCTGCGGGTGCAAAAGTTTCCTCATAGTCCACCTCATACTCTTGTCTCTTACCAAGAACAACCTATCAAGCTTTGTACCGAGCAAGAGTTCCATCATAATGAAGTTTAATTGAATAAACCCATTTATATCCAATTGGGCGGACATTTGAAGGACATGAAACAATGTCCCATGTGTCATTTTCTTTAAGAGCCAAAAGTTGTTCCTCCATTGTTTTCCGTCAACATTCATACTTGGAAGCTTGTGAGTAACAAGTTAAAAAAAATGCTGGATAACATAGAGGAAAAGTCATATCAATTGGGAGTACGAGATACTCTAGTAGATCGTCGAGTAGGCTCACTCAAGAGGACTAGATCTTGAAGAATTCTCAGATTCTAGTAGTGGTGCAGTTTCAGGTGATGGATTAGTGTCAGGATGGAGTAAAGTCGGCTAACGTCATTCATACACAAATCCAGATTTGAACCTCTTAAAAGAAGATGATAAATCTTCAAAAGTAGGAAGAAGAGGAGAAATAGAAGATGAATCAACAATAGTAGGAAAGAATTACTGATTCTCAAAGAAAATGAAACACAAAATTTGTGAGAACATGGATCATAGAAAATAAAACCTTTTTGTGAAGTACTATAACCCATAAAATCACATTTAGTAGACTGTACAGAAAATTTATTATGCTGGGAAGGAGACAAATGCACAAAACAAACACAACCAAATGTATGAAAATCACTATAGTTAGAATTTTGGTGATAAAAACAAAAATATGGATTCAAAGTGGTGTGAATTCATGCTTTTGAATAGCTATGAAAACTAGAAAGACTCAAGAAAGAAATTAGAATGACCAAGAACAAAAGTCTAGGTGGTAGGACTGATTGTCGAGGAACAGTCAACAAAAATCAAGATTTTCAAAAAAATATTAGAAGGAACCCCAATGAGTCTATGAAACAAGACAACCAAGAGAAGACTCTAATACCATGTCAACTTTTGATGAATGCCTCTCAAAGTGAGAGTTTTTCTATTAAATAGAGAATATAAAGATTACACATTCCTAAAGATCCAGCATTCCTATCCCTAAAGATCAGTTATTCTATCGCTATAAATCTGCTATTCAATCCCTCTAAATTTGCTTTGCTATCCCTCCGAATCAGCTATTCTATCACAATATTTATTTTTCCGATTCTACAATAAATTTATATAATAATACTAATTTATAGCACTATATAATTACATTAATATATACACAATCATACAGTTGTCCATCATGCTAACAATGTTAGGCAATCACCAGAAGCAGTTTCATTTGTTTGACTGATTCAGAAACTTGTCTTAGTCCATTTGATCCTATCATCATTGTCCAATAAGATCAAACAAATATTCACCAAAGTTGTTCCATCAGTCTTGATCCGCATGTCGTAGTCGTACAACCAATGATATGCGTAATTTCATCTTGTCCTTAACAAGTTGCAACATAACACCCATACTACAATCAAGGACAAGCGACACGAGACGAGAAACAGGATTGACATTGAAGATGCCAACAACATTTCATTGCAGATAAGTTAGACCAACCAAGGAGTTCTGCAATATTTAAAAGAAACAGACTAGAAAAAGAATCATTCAGAACAAATCTGATTTTTTTCCTCGGGAAAACACATCCATATTTAGCTCATTTGCAACTGCAGAGGCCGACGATCATCCTAAAATCTGAATTTCTCCTCTCCATAACACTAGAAAAGTTAGTGGAAGAATCTCTTTCGACATCTTGCTGATCCCAGCTCCTCATATTCAGCTTTTGTGATACACATCGCATCAAAGTCGGGACTTGATGCCAAGAGTGATCCTCCACGCCAAACACCTAGAATAGGACTGCAAACAGTAACAAAAGACATGTTAGAGAAGTACAAACACTTTGAACAAGTTCCTCCAGAAGGACAGTATATTACTCTTCTTGAGTCGTGATCTTTAAACGATATTTATCTGGGACAAGAGGCCGAAGGTCCATTTCTCTGCATTGAGATGAATTTTCAATACATAAGCAAATAGAACATCCAGCTTTTCGTAAGCAATGGGCAATAAAGGCTGCATCTTACAGTCTTTTGGCAAAATGAGGAAATAGAGTACTGCCTCCCGTCAGAATAATGCTTCCTCATCCAAATTCAATACATTGACATTAGAAAAAGGAAGATAAGCATAAACCAATATTAGTAGATAAGCTTTTGAGATGCACCGAGGCTTCTGCACTACCTCTCATATAGAACAGGGTGAAGATGAGAATGGCAGGAACTGATAGCTCGATGAATGCACTCTGCAAGTCCAGCCTGATTCA
>JAJOOR010025146.1:0-19848 GCA_036250505.1 Solanum acaule | reverse complement strand
ATCCAAAAAAAAATTAACAAAATTTTTAATTTTTTCCAATAAATTTTTTTAAAAAAAATAAATAAATAAAATTTACCAACCCATCCCCTACCCCCTATCCCAAAAAAAATGTAAAAAAAGTTTCATTTTTTTTATAGATTTTTTTTTTCTTAAAAAAAGACTTTTTTACTACCCCACCTTTTATTACTTTTTTGTTTGTTTGTGTGAATGCATATTTTTTACCCATTTTATTCATTTAACTACCCACTTTTAAATGAGCAATAAGGGTATTATTCGTTTTCACCCATTTAAAATGGGTAAATATGAGCGGATACTCATATTAATTACCCATTCTGTCACTCCTACTCGTAGTATTAAAAAATAAACACACAAAAAAATCTAGAGAATTCAATATACGATAATTTTTTGCCGATGCACCCATGTTGCTCCGCCCCTGGTGGGAGTGTTGGGAAGACGTTGAGATAGTAATAAAGTGGAACGTAACATAAGGTTTTAGTGCAATATTGATCAACAACAACATATCTATTATAGTCTCACAAGTGGGGTCTGGAGAGGGTGAGGTGTACGATAATCTTACCTCTATTTTTGTTGGGTAGATAGTTGTTTCCAATAGACCAACATTCAAGAAAAATGTTTTCAATTTTTACGTGCCTTCATCAACCAACAGTGGGTTAAGGCGAATCATTTCTTTTGTTTTAGTTGAATATGATTGCATCCAATAACTGCGACAATATTTTTACCAAGAAAGTCAACATCTACTAAATATACGTAAACAAAATTTAACCTTATAAACCTCCTTAACCTTTAGCTCCGTAACACATGATCAATGGGTATACAATCTACGATCTTCCTCGTTGTTGCATTTTCTTAAGCTATTAAAAGAATGAACAAATGCAATTAAATAAAATCAAAGGCGGATTACACGTTTCACTGTTGCAAATTTCAACTTTTTAAACCTCAAAAGTGTTTTTTTTCAATATTATGGGGTAACATTTTACTTGGTGGGGTGGGTGGGTGGTTGGGGGGATGGGTTCACATTGTGAAAAGAATAATTTTGACTTGGCCAAAGGCAATTACCGTGTGGACCCAAAACACAAAAAGGAGTGGTCACTCTCTATCAACTCAACTTAATTGCTGAGAAATCAAAAAGCAACTTTATGAATTTATTATATAGCATTCAATACAGTTGAGAGATAAGACTCTGTACCAATCAGGATTATTGTGAGATGGATAGAGTCATAAAGATTAGGCCAAAGACATATACAACCCCTCAAATTTGCCCTCATTCTTTATTTTGACACTTCAACTTAGCCTTGTTTCATTTTAACCCTTAAACTCCATTTTTTATGTACCATTTAAACAGTAATACTAATTTTTATGTTTTTTTATTTATTTATGTACTTCAATTGCAATTTTTTATTTTAAAAAAATAGACGTGTGTCTGTTAATTTTCGTAAAAAATTAAACATTGGCGAACGAACATAAAATTTTTCAAACAATAATATTACTTTTTGAGATTTCTCTGTATTTTTGCATGAAAGTAAATTAACGAAAGTTCTTTGATTTTCTTTCTTAAACATTCAATTAAATTAAATAACACTACTTATTTATTATTTCTTATCATCTAGGCTATCTAAATTTAACGCAAATACTGACTTTTTATTTTTAATATAAATCAATACGAATAAAAAAACTCATCTTCAATACGAGTAAAAAAGACTCTTGTTCATTGCTAATAACACTACTAAAAAATGTTAAAACTCGACTGACTTTAATTTGTTAGATTGTCGGTGATTTTTAAGAAAGAAAACCAACACAATTTCGTCAGTTATTTTTCACATAAAAATACATAAAACTCTTAAAAAGAAATTATTATTTTTTAAAAAGAAATTATTTTTTGTTACTTTTATTTTTTTAACTAAAATTAATTGACACATGTTGATTTAAAATAAGAAGTTGCAATTGAAGAATATATATAAAAATAAAGAAATCATAAAAATAGTATTTCGTGTTAAAATGGTACATAAAAAATGGAGTTTAAGGGTTAAAATGAAACAAAGCTAAGTTGGAGTGCCAAAATGAAAAATGAGGGCAAGTTAGAGGGGTTGTATATGTGTTTGGCCTAAAGATTACTTCATTTTTAATCAGAGATTTCGAGTATGAGTCCTGAATACATAAAAAATCTCATTAACAAGCACTTTCCTCTTATATGAGTATTTCATGACTAAAATTTAAGTTAGTCGAACTCTAATATGAATACTGAATACGGATGACAACTTAAAACAAGAAGAGAGAAGGATAGCCTTTTGTTTCTAGTTTCAACTTACAGCTTTCTTCCATTTAATTTTTGTGCCACGCATTCACTTATTCATTTATTTCTATCTTCCTTTTTTTTTGGCAGTTCCTTTCTTTTCCTATTTTTTTTTTTCCATTTAAAAACTTTAATCTTTTGTTATGAGATTTATTTTTATTTTTTTTAAAAAAAATTAGGTTGGGATAAGCTAGTGAATAGTGCAAGGCATGGAAGGTTTAGTATGATTAGAAGTTTGCACCTTATTTCAATCCTAATTTTAGGCGGAAGGAGTTTGAGAATAGTTTAGATTCCGAGCATATATGATAAGAAAAAGAAAAGGTAGATTAGTAAAATTTGAATATATCGGTAGATACTGTTGTAGCTCCTAAAGATTAAAATTTCGAAGCATAAATAAATAAAATTTAAAGATTGGAATTTAAAACTAATTATAACTAATTGATTTTGATGGCTGAAGTTATAAGTATCTCTTTTTGTTCTAATATTATAATTTTTCAAACTCTAATTTGCCATGCATGTTCAACTAAATTTGGAAAAATCACTATAAATTATAAGGACAACTTTGAAATTAGTTGCCTCTTACTAATAAAGGAAAAGACAAGTCATATGCTAAACACTTTTTAAATCTCAAAACTCCACCAAACTTGGAACTTGTTATATGGAATGCATCATTTATATTATGCAACAAAAGTCAAATTTATCCAATTTTATTAATATAATTAATAATTGTCAAGTTTGCTCTTCCAAATGGCATAAAAAAGATAGTTCGATACACAAATCATTATGCTTGATTCGGGCAAGGGTCACATTCTAATAAAATATCATATATATAATCATATAAATAAGGATTAATTTGAAACCATTCATATTAATCACATGTACAATATTAGCCAAACAAGTATCAATAATACCTAATGCTAAAGATTTGTTCTATAATAGAGCTAAAGATAGACTAGTTAGTTGTTCTTTAATCTACTTTTCTAATTTGAGATTTGAGTGTAATATATTTGTAATTTTTTAAAAATCCATAATGGCTTATAAAAGTTTAATAGATTATTCCCCTAGAAAGAGGGAGTAAACAAATCTATTTGGTACTCAAAACTCACTACTCCAACTAATTCAGATTTTGCACATCCATATAAGACACAAATATTTGTCATTAAAAAATATTCTGAACTCGAATTTAGAACCTCTAGTTAAAGTCAGGGGTGCAACTAGTAGTCTGATACAGATTCGGTCAAACTCAATAACTTTTGCTCAAATAGTATATTTGTATTAAAAAGGTTATTAAATATATACAAATATTAAGTTTATAACTTAGTTATTAACACTTGAAATCATCATTATAAAATTCACAACCTATAAAATTAAAATTATGATTTCGCCTCTTATTAAAACAGAAGAATCTCGCTCATATCTAAACGTTTTTTTTTAATCAAAAGTTTCTCTATTACAAACACTCATATTCGAAACTTCTAATTACAAATACAAAAATCTCATTCATCTCACCAAAATTCTCGATGATTACGTAAACCAATTTTTCTAGACGTGAATGGTGTCAATCATGGGAAAAGTTTGAAATTAAAAAAAATTGTGGGACCTAAATAACATTAAATATATAAAGGTGAAAATTGATGATAGGGCCTTTAGAAGACAAGACTCGTGTAGTAAATGGGTCCATTCCATCTATCAACGGCCCAAAATAGCTTTTGCATGTGATACACACCTAACTCATCAACCTAAAAAGTCAACACAAAACCGTACTCTTTAGGCCCACTATTTCACATTCTTTGATTTTCTTTTTTTCACTTTTGGGATTGTTTGGTTAAAATATCTTACTTATTATGAGGATATTATAGTGAAAGATATTATTTATGTAATGAATAATTAGGTTGATGAAAAGATTTGTTCCCCCTAGTGTTTTAGTATTCATTTAGGGCTTCAATTCATTCAGATTCACGTCGTGTAAGATTCGTTATAAGGGAAATACTCTGATCTGTTAGGATCTATTTCTCATTTTTCAAGATTCGAATCCAAAATATCTGATTAAGAATGAATATATCTTATCCTATAAGGGGTGGTCTTGAACTTTCGACCTCACTTGAACAAAATATTTTTAAAAAAATTACCTTTGTCGCTGATTAAGCAAATTCTAGTTATAGTGTGTGCGTATATAAGTTTGTTTTGTCAATGAGGCAGGTTACTCTGTCATTTCAAGAAGTTACAAATAGTAAAGATATTGTAAATTTGTATTGTGTTGCTTATTCGAATTTTGATTGTATTGACTTGTAAACAATCGATCAAAGATGATTTTTACTTATAACTAATAGTAACTTATTGACTATTGAAAAGGTTTATGGTTGTTGACTAATTGAAATTTCTTGAACTATTACCTCATAAATAGATTTTTTATGTTGACATGACACTAGTGTCAGAGTGTGTATATATATAATAAACTTATATATATAGTATTTTGATTGATTAAGTCTCACAATCTTTTTATTTGTGAGTATATTATTTTTAGAAGTTTATAAAATACACGACTCTACTATTTCTAGCAAGTTGTCTAAATAGTCTAACCTTTTTCATCATAGAATTTGACTTAGTATTATTTGCCTTTCATTTTCTCTAATTCCATTATTTGAAAGCAGTAAATGTTATCCAATTAGAGGTTGTGGTTATAATAATGACTGAAATTGACTCCTAATTAGGTTGCTTGGTTTAAAAAAGAAGAAGAGAAAAACAAAATAAAATTGAATTAATATGACTAAATTAGAAAAAGGTCAATCATGCAAGCATAATACTCTTTCCGTTTTTAATTTATTTATCTTATTTTTTCTTTTATAGTCTGTTTTAGACTATAAGATTAAATGACATTTCAACATAATCTACATATCTTTAATTTAAGATCAAAAGATTCATTTTTACTTTTCTAAAACTTTGAGTCACGCCAAAAAAACATACAAATAAATTTAAACAGAACAAGTATTATTTAGTGATATTAACAAAAGCCTTTCACAAAATAAGTATGAGTTAAATTCTCATCGTTCCCTTCCTCCTTTCTTTATTAGCTCTACGGAGTTGTTTGTAAAAATGAATTCATAAATTAAATTTGACAAATTTTAATTACATTGTCAACGCGAGTATCTTTTTCACTTTATCTTCAATCTAGTAACATTTTCCCAAACTTTGAGTTGTCGCCAGCTATAAAAGTTATATTGTCAACTAAAAAAGAATTTATCATATCCACACGTCTCAAATATTATTAATTTCAAATATAATTTTTTTTAAGAAAGTAAGATTATGATGTGTGGGGTCTAATTAATTAAAACATCATGACATTTTCAAAAAGTTATTTTTTGGCAGTATTTGATAGACTTAGTCGTATTTTAACAACTCAGCAAATGGAGATAGTGGGTCCTACAGTTAGGGTGGGACCTACTTGACACCTATCCTGATTAATATTATTGACACGTCATTATATTGAGCTTATCTTGAAAAATATCAACACGTGTCGACTAGTTATGGTTTGAAATACCAAGAAAAAGATTTTTTAAAATTATATTTTTGAAAAGAAAAATATTGGATGACGTTAATTATGACGTAATGGTTATTTCATAAGAAGATTTTTGTATGTGTAACGAAAAGAAAAATGAATTATTCTCTATTAGGAGAGGAAGAGACAGGTCAAAGAAGTATTGAAGTGGCGTAATTAGATAGGACATGACACCTACACAACTTATCGAGGACATGATCTTGAATAGGAAGATCTAGGATTATCAATAAAGATTAGTAGTTAGTTGAGTATTGTCTAGTTTTCCTATCAATAATAATTTCATTACTCTTTAATTGTCTTATTCTTCGATCTTACCAGTTTTACGTATTGTTGTACATTTCGATGTTGCTAATTTATTTTCTTATAATTGTTTTTAATAGATAGCTTATTCGCTATTGTGTTTGTTTTACTTAAGTATTTGTGTATTGGATATGTTTTACTTGAGCCGAGAGTCCATATATATTATAAACAAACTCTTCACCACAATAAGATAGGGATAAAGCAACGTACATATCATCTTTCTCAAACGCTTGTAAGATTACATTAAGTATATTATTTTAATTGATTTATACTACTTTTTATATGATTTTAACTTCTTCTGAAAAATTTCATAGGTAGAAGAAATTTTTTCGACCTTTTATTTGACTCCTTATGTTTAGAGCAATATTAAAAGATGTTTGGATTGACTTAAAAGTTGATCAAACCTACTTTTAAGTCAGTTATTGACTTCTAGGAGTGTTTGACAAATATAAAAAAATAACTTGAAATAAGTTATGAAGTATTTGACAAGTTCAAAAATGACTTAAAATAAGTTTAAAATGATTTAAAATAGGGAAAAGGGTCAAAAATGCCCTTAAACTGCGTGAAAGGAACAAAAATGCACTATGTTTATAGTTTGGCTCAAAAATGCCCTTGCCGTCAATACTTTGGTTCAAAAATGCCCTTACAGCCAACACTTTGGTCTAGAAATGTCCTTATAGTTACTAAATAGGTCAAAAATGTCATTTTCTGAATACATATATTTTTTTTTTCTTTTTCAACATATCTTCTTTCTAATTAAAATATTATTAAAGAACCGTGTTCTTGTTTTTTTTCTTTTAAAATTACTTTAACAAATAAAAATGTAAGAAATATTTTTTTCTTCTTAATCTCATTTTATCAATTAAAATAGAATAACTTCATGCACCCTTTCGACAGATAATATATGTCATATATATAAGATCATAGTATATCCATCATTAATTTATATTTATATAACGAAAAAATAATTATAATAAAATAAGAATTTTTTTTAATTCTCTAAATTGAAGTAAGATAAACATTTGCTAATTTTAAAAAATATTATTAGAAAAAAATGTGTTAAAAATAAAATAAACAATATAATTATTTGAAAAATAAGTATTTTTGACCCATTAAATAACAATAAGGGCATTTTTGGACCAAAGTATTGACGGTAAGAACATTTTTGGACCAAACTATAAACGGGGGCATTTTTGTTCCTTTCGCATAGTTTATGGGCATTTTTTTAACCATTTTCCCTTTAAAATAAGTCAAAAACCAAATGTAGGTCCCCTATTATTATTTTTTGGGAAAAATGACAAATATACCCATGAACTATCGTAAATGGTATGCAAATACCCTCCGTCATACTTTTGAGACATTGGTGCCCCTGCCGTCCAAAAACTAGAGTATATATGCCCTTCACTCTAACGGAAGACTAAATAGGGACGCGTGACACAATTTTATCCGTCAATCCAATATTTAATAAATGTCGGGTCGGTGGATAAGATTATTACATGTATGTCCGTTTGTATAAATGGTATATATGTTCTAGTTTTTGGACGGTAGGGGCATCAATGTCCCAAAAGTATGACGTAGGGTATCTGCATACCATTTACTATAGTTCGGGGATATACTTGTCCTTTTTCCCTTTTTTTCTTACTTAAAAGTCATTTCAATTTGACTTTTCATTTTTGACTTAAAAACTACTTTTTTTTAGCCCATCCAACCATGCTCTTAATCTAAACGTACTAAAGATTATTTGAATGCTCATTTGGTTTTTTTTTCCCCTTTCACAAAGAGAATATACTCATGATTGTTGAGAAAAGAAATATATTAATTAAAAATTTGCATGCATAGAATAATTTATATTTTCTATGAATACACAATTTAAAGCGTCTTGGTTCTAGCCAACATCTTTTAATAACTCAACATACCTGTTTTCAGACTTGCTGCATTAAAATTTAAAATTATTATTTTTAAAGGGATGAGGGACACCTGTAAAATCAAAATTATAGAGGGATTTTCAATATTTGAAACAATATTGATACGTTTATTTTACCCTTTTCAAATAACGGGATCAGCGGCGGAGCTAGAAATTTGATTATTCGATAGAACTAAATAACTTTAATTTGAATAGAGTATTTGTATCAAAAAGTTTATTAAATATATATAAATGTTAAATTTGGGACTCAGTTATATATAATCATATAGAGTTGTTATTCTTAAATTCAGAACCTATAAAGTTGAATTTGTTGTCGGCCTCTGTGTGGAATTATATTGAATTTGTTGTTGTTGTAACTTAAGTTAAGAGGTATATGTATATTGGTACTTAGTAACATTTAACTTAAATATGCAAACGTTTTTTTTTTATATATACACTCATGATTTTTGATAAAATAAATAAATTGAATGAATTATTGCATGCATACTTATATAATTTATATTTCTATATGTACACACCAACATTTAAAAATAAAATAAAATATAATAGAACATACCTAATTTCAGACTTGCTGTATTGAATTAAAATTATTTTTATAAAGAAGGAGGGACACCTGTTGAATTGAAACTATAGGAAAAAATTTCAATGATTGAAGCAATAATTCAATTTTATTAATTACTACTATTAATTATTTTTGGCAAACGTGTCATAGCTATATTTGTTACAATTGGAATATAGGCAGATCATACCCTAGAAAATTAATTTTGATTTTGCATTATTTTATGAGCAACTTTCACATATAGCAAATATAAAATTCATATTTGTATGTTATAGCAAAGTTTGCACAATTGCGCTCTATAGCAAACATATATATGTATAATTCGCTATACATATACAAAAAAAAATAGTTGTATAATTCGCTATACATATACAAAGAAGGCAGTTGTATAATTCGCTATACATATACAAAAGAAAGCAGCTGAGAAATATTTGTATTGTATAATTATAAGTGTATAGGACGAAGATATATGTATTTGCATGTGTATATACAATTTTCTCTCGCTTTATACAACCATAAGCACAATTTATACATTTCATTTCTGTTTGAATAAGCGAGAGAGGCGAGGGTGGCGAGCGAGATCTGGGAGAGGGGAGAGAGGGGAACAAAAATATATGTATATATACAATTTCCTCTCGCTTTATACAAACACAAACACATTTTATACATTTGTGTTCGTATAAAAGCGAGAGAGGCGAGCGAGACTGCCACCGAACGAGAGTGGCGAGCGAGATTCCACCAGGGAGAGTGGCGAAAATAGCAACAATTTGCTATAGGGTACAATTAAATCAAAGTATATTTATAGCATTTAATTTGAATTAATAATTTGCTATTATATACAATTTTCCCTTATTTTATTCCTTTTTTGGTAAGGAATTGTTGAGAATAGGCCACATAATAATAAATTAAATTATTATTTTGAGTAGAAACAATATATATATATCAAGATAAGGTCCCCTCTTATCGAAATCTCAAATGTTGTTTTCTTTAGTATGAATGCAAATGGACATGCAATGCAAAGAGCTCCGTCAATTCGTTGTTCGTTTATTGATAGAAGAAGCTATCTCTTTATCATCTAGAGTTAAATATAACGTTTTTCCTTTTCGTGAACTACGGAAAGTCAGAAACTAGCCTTGCCTCCCCCCTATTTCTTTACCAACTTAATAGTTGTAAAATTTTCTAAAAAAGAATAGTTCAAAATTCCATAAAAATCACCTTGCTTCGGTAAGTTGTTGTGACTCATTCACATGAATGTGTTTACACCATAACAACATGGATATGAGATAATCCTAACTAATTACAGTATAAATTAATTAAAGTATATATATAACATATTATAATGGGTAAAAATGTTGATAGTATTAAATTACAGTATCAGTGTGCATAAGTTAAATAATAATGTTTAGTAAATCATTTACAAAAAAAATTGTGAATAGAATAAATTAATTTAATTATAATAAGAAAGGAGAGCGATGTAATACACTATATTGTGGTAGTTAAAATTGCAAATTCCTCTACTAACTATGTTACAATATTTTGCTTCTTACACAAGAGAAATTCTAGCTAGATGAATATTCTATGTATTATAAACTAACACACTTTGATCGTTTATGATGATTCTTCCAAAGTCCAAACAAGTACAAACTTATTGTCAAATTTCTTCTATTACGAAGATTGTCTGATTGTGAAAACTTATTTGAAAGATGTTTTATTTGAATTCACGTCTTTTAAGAAGATTCTAGCTAGCTATAAATGAATTTCTAAACCAATAGTTTAAACTCTGGTAAATTTTGACTTATGTTCTTACTAATGTAATACTAACACGAATGATATATAACTAAACATGAATAACTACTAGTGTAGGAACTTCTCATTTGTAGCACACAATTAGGGTTTGGCCTTGCTAGGTTGTAGTACTAGCATACAACTTTTTAAAAAAAAATTGTCTCCCTAACTATGTTGATAGTCCTAATTGAAAAGGCAAAAAAAAAACCTAAAGAAATCTTATTAAGTAAAAAGACAGGTCAGAATGAATAGCTAGTCGTTAGAATAATTCATAAGAATTTGGAATATAAAGGCAATAATGTGAAGGATTTTTTTTTTCAATTTTTTTTATTTATAGAAATGTCTAATCAAGAAGGTCACGATTTTTTATGTTGAAGATGAGCTGTCCATTTTAGAATAATTTTAAAATATTTAAAAAAAGACATAATTTGGAGAAAGTCCATGATAGTCGGTTTGACAAAATATTTCATAATTTTTCTAGACTTTTTAGATAGGTAACGACTTTGTTTAGTTTGATTTCTTGTCAATTTTTAGACTTTTTTTGGCCTACAAACCTCATTCAATAATTAATAAATACTATTTAAAGAAAACTATATAGTGCTTAGTATTAATTGCTTGAACTAATACTGATTTTCTAGTTATTATAAATGCATGGGACAGGTTAAGATAATAAAATGAAGGGAGATATCGATCGATGCAGATGCAGATTCAGAATTTAAATTTTATAAATTTGTATAATAATTTTAAGTTAATGATAACAAGGTTCGTAATCGGATATTTATACATAAAGCTAGTGTGTTTACGTAAATGTGTATATCTAGATCCACCCTAGGGAAATATTGGAGAAACTTTTTCAGAATTTTCATATTTTGGATGAAAAATTATTTAGTTAAGAACAAAAGGTATTTTAACAATTGTATTTCTTTCTTAAATTATGTTTAAATGAACGATATTGCTCAATCCCGTTATAATTTGACAACTTCATTATAATCTTAATTAATTAGTCATTATCTATTAATTAGTAGTATTAAAGCCTAACCATATTCTGTAAAATAAGAACCCTATGACTAGGGTAAGCTAAATTCAACTTTACACATTAAGACATTAATTAAGTCCAAAAATGGTGAATGTGATGTTAGAATTTGTTCTGAATTTTTTAATTTATTTAGATTTATCATAATTGTGTTATACTCAAAAATAATTTCTACAATATACTCCCTCTGTCCACTTTTAATTGTCATGTTGCGCTTTTCATAAGTTAATATGACTAATTTTCAAAGTTAAATTAGATTATATTAGTTTGATATTTTAAATAAAAAATTTAGATATTCAAAATGTATACGAAAAGTACTATAAATTCTAATTTTTTGCATATCAATATGATGAAAAAATGCATCGTAAAATGTTAGTCAAAGTTATTATCGATTGATTAAAAAAATAAAAATTATGACAATTAAAAATAAACGGAGGTAGTATATTGTTTTTCTTGGAAGAGAAAGTTTTGAATTCTATAAATAGAAAAAGAGTTTTGGAAGGGGAAATCATTTTTTATAGTATAAAAATGGTCCAAAAGTCAACAGTAGAAAATTCCAATCTCGTTAGATTTTCATATTCTTGTATTTTTTTTTTAATTGTGTGTGCGCGCTTTGTAAGATAAAGGGATTAATTAATTTCAAAATTAGCGTTTATATCTTTCTTCTATTTTTTCCTGTAGCACATATTCTCCAGACGATGTAAGTAGCACATTTTTGGGATAAAATGAGAAAAGATTGTCTGAGATAATTTGATCATATCCTGCATCGATCGATAGAAACACTAATTTATGGTGAAGCTATTAAAAAGGGACAAAATAGACCTAAAATTGTATCGTAGAAATTGTTTTTCGTAACCTACAAATTCTTGAAATTAATGAAGACTTAGTTTTTATACCCTAAAAATGAAACTTCCTGCATAAATCTCAATTAGTTAGGCTTTAAAATGAGTATGAAAGTTAAGTCGAAGAAAAGTCATTATGATGGACATGAACTTCATTAAAGAAGATTGTAATAGCTAAATATTATGTGAGTGAAAGCTAGTATTTCGATTTTACTTGTAATTTAATTTTTCCTAAGTTCAACATTTGCATATGCGAGTTATTTCATGCCATAAATAAATGCGAACATAGCCAATTGTCAAACTTGTATTTGCAAATATTTAGTCATTACCCAAATGGGCCTCAAAGTTTTTCAATAAGGAAAAAGCCCAAGTTTATCTCATCCCTTAATGAGACAATATAATTGGGCTTTTCATGTAAAGGCTTTTTGCATAAAGCAAGGCCCAAAGGAATTTTGGTTGTGCAAATATTGAGTTCAAAATCCAAGGCCCAATCCACAACCCCCACCCACCCCCATCATAAGTGCAATTTTGCCTAAATTTATTTACTAGGGTGAATTTTCGCGAGAATTCAAAAATATACTATGTAAAATGTGATTTACATGTATTTTAATATAACAAAGATAACATACGAATTTGAATTGCGATTATAAATGTATTGAGAAACACCATTTACTTCGAGTTGTATTTCATAAACATTTGACCATTTTAGCAAGCTAAGCATATTCTAAGATTATTGTTCAAGTTAAAAATAAACTCCAAAATAGTGATTACTTGTTTGTGTTGCACATGATCCTACTTTTTAAAGTGTCATTTTGTTGATCGTATTAGTATAATTAATTTAAGCATAAAATTACATATGGACTGGTATAATGTTTGATTAAATGCATATTAATGATTACATAACTAATACAGTGGATCAAGAATCATAAACTCGCAAATTTAAAATTCACCAGAAACCAAACACACTAAATAATTTCTTCTCATTTGTTTTAACCGAGGTGACACAACATTATATAAAATTAGTCGAGATGCACACGAGCGGACCGAAACACCAAATTTTTGTTAAAATTATTAAAACGTCAAAATAGTCAAGTGCAAGACCATTCAAAATTTCAAAGCAAATGAACCTGTTCTTTGCAAGTTGCATTATTTTCTGTCACTTTTCAGAAAAAAAAAATCATAAATATATCTGCTAATGGTGGAATCAAAACCCTAGATTTCTCTCTTTCTCATCATTATGGCTTCCCCAATTTCAAATGCACAAATTTAGTCACCAATTATATAAGTAAGCACTTTCGATTCTGCTATTTTTTTTCAATTTTCAACGTACAAATCTGTTCATGTTTGCCCAGTACACTCAATTTTTTTTTTCGATTTTTGTAGTTTGAAGGAGCTTATTGTTCTATGAAAAGATGCATATAATTTATACTCGTCGAGTAATTATAGCTTTACTCATTGCTTACGTTGCTGCTGCTGCTGATTTAGAGGTAATTAATAGGTAGAAAGAGAATTGATTTTTTTGTTTTAAGCAAAACCCATTTGATCAATTTTAAGTGTCTTATTGATTGTTTATTTGTGTGTTAGATCAATGGAGCTGAAAAAACAGGTGTAGATGGAATGATTTTGAGTAGTAATAGTAGTGTGAATGAGAAATTAGATCCAATAGTTACGAATAGGAAAAAGGATGTTCAATTGGGAAATGATAGTTCGAGTAGCGGAATGAGGTCAAAGGAAGCTGGGGATCGAAGGAAAATGAATAATAGTAGTGAAAGTATTGGTGAGTTGGTGAATGTTGGGAGGAAGAACAAGTTAGATGATAGTAATGTGAAAAGGGGTGATGAGAGAGGAGGGTTGAAAGAAGGTGAAGGGGAGAGGAAAGGAAAAGATAGTAGTTCCGAGAGAAATGACGGGAAAGAGGATGTAAAAGAAGCTGAACAGCAAGAGAAAGCAAACAATAGTAGTTCCGATAAGAAGGAGGAGAAGGGAAAGGTTCTTCCTGATGGAATTCAGTCTAGAGAGGTGATATTGCCTGCAAGAAAGGAGAGCTTTCATGGAGAAGAATGTGATTCATCTTATAGTTGCACAATAGAGGAAAAGGCATTGGTTGCATGTCTAAGAGTTCCGGGAAATGGTACGTGTGTGGTCCTTCAGATTTTCCATTTATAGATATATTTGCTTCCTTTCATATTTTTATCAACAAAGAAATTGTGGATTATCTGTACATTATGGCAAATTGGCAATAAATACTTTTGCCATATTTTCCTATACCTGATTAAGTTATCCAAATTTATCCTTTTATATGTCATTAAATATGTATTTGAAGTTACTTGTAAACTTTGAATGTTCTTAAAAAATGTTCATGACTCAAAATTAGAAAGTGCTCTTTGCTGGAGGACCGGAGGTAGCCTTTTAGTTCATTTATTGAATTGGCATTGAATATTTTATTTACACCTTCTAGTGTATTTTGAAACTTCTTTCTTATTTTTAGGCTGCCTGCATATCTTTGTCTTTAATACTCAATTCTTGTGCAGTAATCTTCAAATACTAACTAGTATCACTCTCTCCTGATAACTATAGTTATATTATTTGTCCCCTCCATCCTATCCCAAAAATGATTTTGTTCTGCTCCTGTTAGTCAGTATGATCAGTTGTTGTAGAAGTCCTGTTTTAGTATCTAAATTTAGAGATTGTAATGATAGACAACTTCCATGGCTGGTTACTTAACATAGACTGTACCAGTGATATATTCCTATTAGCAGTTTTGGCGAGGGAAATGGAACATTATCCTTCTTTGAATTTACAGCTTCATATCTAAATTGAGACTATTCTTTGATGCGGGAGTTATCATGGAAGAAAACAACTAATTGGAGTTTTATCAATTTGTCAACTTTGTCTCAAAGGGCAAGGTCACTGCAGGCACTGCTTTCTTCTCCTATTTGTGAAAGAATAGTCAGAATAGTGACTAGTCGTCCTATTCACATCAATTACTCTTTCTCCTGGCTTCATGTCCAAAATAAGTTTGGGTTGGCCATGGAAATCCTCTGTCAAAATAAGTAGAGTTAAAGTGAACTTTCATGCTTCAGCATTTATCATGCTCTGGAAATTATAGCATCAGCTCATGTATGATATTAAACATTTAACTGGGGGCCTCCGAAATAAAATAGGTGTTGCTTCATCTGTATGATGTGTGCTCGTGATACATGTCTTTAGCGAATGGCTCAAAGTGTTCCTGTCAGTAGTGTATTATAGGGAAAACACAGCACCATAAGTAGGATATTCTCCAGGTGGAAGTGTCTATATTGTAATCAGATGGATTATTCATTTTTCTCGTTAAGCCATGCCATTTCAGTTGGAGTAACTAGTACAACCTGTTGCTTTCCCTTGCAGAATCTCCAGACCTCTCACTTTTGGTTCAGAACAAGGGAACAGACACTGCCAGCATTTCTATTATGGCTCCTAATTTTGTAAAACTGGAGCATAACAAGATTGAACTCCAAGGGAAGGAAAACAAGAAGGTATTTATACTTTTCTAGCAGTATCTTAGAGCATTCTGAATTAAATCTGATGAATAGATGGTTACCTTGAGTGTCGAGCTTCCCTACTTGAAATCCCATTGAGATTAAATGCCCCAAAAGCCGAGAGATTTTGACTTTCGAGGATATAGCTCTTTCCCCAGCATTGATGAATTTGCTTATTGTATAAATATGATTTGTCTTATTTCATTTTAGAACTTTAATCAAGTTCTACTTTATCTAGCACCCATTTTTTGAAAGAATGTAGAACTAAGTGAGGAAATGGAAGTTCTGGTTATCTCTAGAAATAGGAAAGACTTCCCAGTCTCTTTAAATGGTTATATGTAGAACTAAGTGAGGAAATGGAGGTTCTGGTTATCTCTATAAATGGAAAAGACTTCGCAGTCTCTTTAAATGGTTATCTCTAATGAATAGGTGGCTGCCTTGAATGTAAACCTTCCCTACTTAAAACCCTAAGCTTAACTGCCCAAAAGCAGAGATTTCAGGAAATATTTCTTTCCCCGGTGTCGGTGTCCTCAAGATGGATTTTCCCATAGTATAAGCATGATTTGTCATAGGGAAAAGAATATGATTGATTGCCCCTTTCTCTCAAAATTATAGTGATAGCAATTCTAGCTATGACTTATCACTTCCATTAAGTGCTGTCTTTCTTTTAAGTAGAAAAAGATGGTGGAGTTTAACTACAGCTGCTGTGGAGACCCCCTCCCCCGGACCAATCTGGAAAGTTGAGCACTTCTGTCAATTCAACTATGTTATGATGTTAATCATGTATAACCTATATGAACTTTGTGGAGCTCTGAGAATGTATTTCTGATGATGGTTCAAAATTAGTCAATATGATGAAGTCTTGGTAGTCTGTTAGCAATTTTTAAGTTGAAGTATGTCTGGGATATGTTAGAGACCTTTGATGACTTATCTAAGTTTTAGCCTTTATGTAGCTACAGCTTATGAGTTTGGTGCACTGCCCTTTAACTTTACTTGCTGTGTTATTATTCTTTGTGTTGTTTGCATGAATGGGATTTCGCTGAAGAAGATAAATCTTTTATAGCGGTAAACTGTAACAATTACATTTTCTTCAGTGATTGTTTCTGGTATATCACATTTTGATATGATAATAGAAGTCCAGGAGTGGTTATGGCTTCTTGTTTCACTGTAAGGGGTCGTTTGGTGTGAAGGATAACATCAAATAGTCTTGGAATTAAATTATAGAGCCACTTAATTTGTTATTTGGTTGGCAAGACCGGGATAACTTATCCCGGTATTAATAATTAATACCCGGATAAAATAGGTAAATGACAAAGATATCCCATTAAACCCTTTTTATACATCACTTTTCACATAAACAACTTGTTCTTAAAATTTATGTCATGCATATTATTTTGAATACAACAAATCAAACACTCAATAAAAAAATATCTCAGCATAACTAATCTAATCCGAGTATAACTTATCCCATCATAACTTGTATTCAAACCAAATGACTCCTAAGGAGTAATTAAAGGTTACTGAACTGTTTTATTGGCAATCTTGTTGCTATCTGCACAACTCTGCTGCTGCTCAGTGATGTGGTTTGATGCCATTTTATTCTGAGGTTCCAAAGGGGCAAAAGAACATGAAGACTGATCCGATGATCTGAATAATGGAGAAGAATGACTAAACCTGTGTATTATTCATCCGCAGGAGGGATCTCCGTAATTACTATGAGATGAAACATTTGACGAATTTCTTCTGTTTTGCCTTCCTTTCTAAGTTGTCAAATAACGTAGCATTCTAGACAGTTCTTGCATATTGGTTATATAACCATGTCACATTGATATAATCCCGTTTCTTTGTGTGTCAACCACCTTTTGTTGATGCCTGATAAGAGCTTAGGCATTTAAAAGTATGTAATTTTCCCAGCAGGAGAATTCATCACTTAAAAAAAATTGTTTCATTGCTAGTAAATGGTGATTTCTGAAGTGTTTTACTATTTTTAACACGAAGCTGTGATACTTGCTCCTGATGCAGATGAAGGTTTCTATAGGGAATGGAGGAAATGACAACAACATCATTCTGAAGGCAGGAGACGGTCAATGCTTACTTGATTTTAGGGGTTTGATTGACAAATCTGATAAAACATCTCAGTTCAATTATGTTCTCTCATCCTCTGGAATAATGTGTTTGGTTGCAATTGCATTAGTAGCTACAATCTTGTTGTACATCAAGCGGAGGCTTCTTGTAAGCAATAACCACAAGTATCAAAAACTGGACAATGCTTTACCAGTTTCCAGTGGCGGAAAGGTAGAAACGCTCTCAACTGATGGATGGGACAATAACTGGGATGACAATTGGGACGACGAGGAGGCACCCAAAGCACCATCCTTGCCAGTCACTCCTTCACTCTCTTCTAAAATCATCTCCTCACGACGGTCTAGTAAGGAAGGCTGGAAAGATTAATCTTGACGAGTATCCATGAAATGCTTTCTTTGCATCAACCTTTTTTTCCTTCCACTTGGTAAGTATAGAGAATAGAAATGACTTAATTGCACAGTAGTCGTGACTCGTGGCATTACGATTCAAATTGTGACCTCTTGCCATCTCGGGTTGTCCCCTCGGACTCTTCCATTTCATTATCTTTGAAAGAGGGTAGTCCCATTTGCTGGGCATGATGAGATATACCCTTTAGCTTGAGTTTCTTTTTGCCTTTTTCCTTCAAACTTACTCAGTATGCTTGCTTTTATGGGCCTATAAAGTCCAAAGCATCAGTATAATATCTAAATGTATGATTATGTAATGTCAAAGAGTTAGATTCTTGTATTTTTTTTCTTTCATAAAACGTTTTTCTTGAGTTGAGGGTTTATCAGGAGTAACCTCTTTGCCCCTCTGAGGTAAAGGTAAGGTCTGCGTACAACCTTATTTTCCCTAGACCCCACTTATGAGAACACACCGGGTACGTTGTTATAAAAAGGCGGATTCAAGATTTCAAGTTGAAGACGTAGACATAAATACAATCACTAGAGAAATGGGTGGATTGTCACATGTTGTTTATGATAGTTATGGTTTCAATAAGCATTATTGAAGTTATTTTGTAAGAATTGTCATAATTTATAGGAGAAAAATTAAAGAATATCATGGGACTAAAACAAACATTAAAGTGATTTTTCTATCAACTGTTTGTCACATGATATGTATACATCAATAGCAGATTAAACACTTAGCAAGATGTTTCTAGACCCTCTTTGCGCAGTTCAATATTCACTTTGGAGTCTCGATTAATTCAAGTCTTTTCTATCAAGATTTTTTTTATTTACTGGACTTGAACTTGAAATGGTGATTAACCCCTTAAATATAAAAGGTTTTTATTCATTTCAGTATAACCTTCGATAATTTACTTTATAATTAAATATCTTCGTCTTTTTTTTTGGTCTTATTTCCCAAATTCATTAGCTTAGTTTAATTTTTTTCACAGAGTAATACACTTGGAGGGAGATTTCATGTTTTGACACGTGTCGACTCCTGGTTAGATCATAATGGACAAAAACACGTGCTATTGATGTGGGCCTGCCACGTTGTGGGGTCCAGGATAAGAACATGCACGAGAGGTCACATGTTGCCACACGTGTCCCGTGATCTCGCAATGTTAATCACCGTTGATTGTGATAGGTACATGAGATGAAGTTGTCCTTTAGGACCCACTCACATAACTATACGATAGTAAATTTTTGGTTTGTGTTAGTTTCAACAATCGACGGAGAGCACCTTAGTATACGATCGTACATTATAATTGAGAGTTCGGTTACACCTAAGGCCACATTGATGTTGTTGTTGCTCAAACGCGTTTTTTATGTTTATATTCACCTACGCTTTTGTATAATGTCCTTTTCGTATAATTATACAGTGTAGATTCAGTATCATTTCGGCGAGTACGTTGAATCCTTTAAGTATATTGAGGGTAGCAACCCACTATCCCTTGGCAGGGTTTGAACTAGAAAGGTTTTTTTTTTTTTTTTTTTTTTTGTAACTATA
>JAJOOR010025145.1:0-30534 GCA_036250505.1 Solanum acaule | reverse complement strand
AACAGTAAAATCTACATGTGAGTACAAGGGTAATGAATAGAATTGTGATGAAAGATCTTTACCTACCTAATTCACCTTATGAATCATAGATGGTAGGAACTGATGGAATCACTTAGCTGTTGATGATATCCTTGTCTAAAGGTAGAATTCTAGACATGATATTATGTATGAGCATGGAATTAACATGAAAGACTTCTCACATAGTAATGGTTCTAGGGTTGAAGGGCTTCTCTTACCTAATTGAACCAAATTCTAGAGAGCCTTTATACCTAGGTCATGGTTGGTGATAGTTGCTCACACATGGTCTAAAAGAGGTATGAGTATGGATTTGTTGTCAAGAACATCTTTACATAAACTTGAGTCAAAGTAGAGACCTAATGATTATCTTGTGGGATTTACGCCTAGTACCAAGTGGATATTGTAATGAGATGGAGGTTCCCACCTAGTTGAGTTTGGGCTTTCATGGAGGTTTCTACCTAGTTTAATTTGGGCTTTCCACATGGGGATATCTCACCTAGAAAAGTATGGATTTCCCCAAGTGTGTCTCATGAGATGGAAGCCTCACCTAATGGAGTTTGAATTTCTAGTAACAATCTCTGTATCCCATAACTACATGCCCCATCGGAAAGTTAGCTAGTGGATTCGACTAAGCTAACAAATCGGTCTTATCTTAGGCAAGTGGACCAACCCTTGATGGTGTGGGTAACACCATGAAAGATCATGCGATGACTCATATGTTCCCATGTCGGTTAAGGCTATATCCCAATTAAACAAGATTAGTAATGAACTAAGATTGTTCTCAATGTAGGATATCTTAGAGTTCAAACCTCATGGGCTAAGATTGTGAATAATGTAGCATCTCATAGAGCCCAATGCAAGTAATGGTCTAAGATTGTGCCTGAAGTAGCATCTCCTTGAGATCAAACTGAATGAACTAAGATTGTGCTTTAAGTAGCATCTGCTAGAGTTCAACCTAAGGGAACTAAGATTGTGCTTTAAGTAGCATCTCCAAGAGTTCAAACACGATGAACTAAGATGTACTTAACGTAGAGTATCCTAGGGTTCTAAGTATTGAGGAACTAGGACAAGCTAGTTAAGTACCTCAAATGTTCAAGAGTATAAATGGACTTAGACATACTTAAGGTAGTGCCACATAGGGTCCATAATAATAATGAACCTAGACATGCTAAAAGAAGTATCTCATAGGGTCCAACCTTATAATGAACTTAGATTATGCTTTAAGTAGCTTCTCCAAGAGTTCAAGTTTAGTGAACTTATATTATGCTTTAAGTAGCATCTCCAAGGGTTCAAGCATGATGAACTAAGATGTACCTAGTGTAGTAGCTCTTAGGGCTCAAAACAAGAAGGAACTAAGATAGACTTAGTAAAGTGTCTCCTACAGTTCCCATGCTTTAAAAAGAGGGCTTGTCCCTAATTAAGGAACATTAGTATGATGACCTAAAGAAGTACTTAGTATGAGTAGTAGTATTGGATGCTACTCATGCATTGCAAAAGTATGACTAAAGGTTACCTAATGAGTGTTTTCTTACATGAGCTATGCTTGATAGATGCCTTCCAAGATATGATTGACTAAAGGTGATAGTTCCCTTGCCTACTTGAAGTAAGCCACTAGTTATACCAATGGAGGGTGAACATGACTAGGATGAGTTCAAGGTTATGCTTAGGGTGAAGGGTAGTATGGGCTGCCTTTCATGCATAACACATGTGTGTGTTGAGGTTACTTAGAAGTATGGTGCCCTTATAGTATAAAGGCTTAAGACTTAACCATGCATATAGACTTTGATTAGGATGACCAAAAAGGGATACTTGGCTTGGGTGGTATTATGGGATGTTATTCTTGTTTTGCACTTGTATGCTTTTGAGGTAACTTGAGAATGGTGCTATTATGGTATAGATGACTAAGGGTTAATTATGTGTATCTTATTATGAGTTATCTCCTATGCTCATTAACTATGTCTTATGTTGACTTATGTTTATATGTTTCTTATGTTTAGATTATTCTATGACTATGATGATTTTGCTATGACTATGATTATTATGCTATGACTATGATGATTATGGTATGACTATGATGATTTTGCTATGACTATGATTATTATGCTATGACTATGATGATTATGGTATGACTATGATGTTATCTCTTATGCTTATGTCTTATGTTGACTAACCATTTGAGATGCTCTTATGATGTTGTGCTAATTTTCATACTTGGTACATTTTGTACTAAAGCATATTCCCTACATTATAATCAAATGTAGGGTTTTGGAGATTGAGTTGTGATGAGTCCACTTATTGGACTCATTTATGGCTATATTTTGATAGAATTAGTGTCCTTCAATGCATATTCTATCTCAATATCTGATGAAAACCCTTAAGTTTCAGTTATTTGGAGTTTGAGGGAAAGCATGGACACTACTTAGCAAAAAGGAACAAAAGAAGCTGAAGGAATGAAGAAATAAAGATCTGAGAATCGCCGAACCCATTCGGTGAGTCGCCAAAAGGTCTTATCCTTGCCTTTTGTTCTAGTGTGCTGAGCCCTGAAAGAATGGATAAAACGGGTGGTGAAAAGGAGCAGTCGGTGTATCTCCGAGCAGTTTCGTGAAGTTGTACTATTTCGTCGAATGATCCAAAAAATGACTATGCTGAAGGTTAACGCAAGACGGCGATGAAACCTACCAAAGAGCAGATCACTGAGTTGATCGGCAATCTTGACTAACGACGCCGAATGATCCGCTGCAGCACAGATTTTTGAAAACTATAAATACTCGTTGAGAGTTATAACATAAAATCAGAAGTTTAATATAGAATTTTTAACATAGACTTTTGAGTTCTAAGTTTGGAGAGGGTTTTGAAGAACTTGAATATTCAAAGGGTTTCAACTCCAAGAAATTGGACTTGGGTCTGGTGGATTCTTCATTCTTTGCTTGTTTTGAGACTTAAATCTTCATACCCATTTGAATGCAAACTCATTTTGGTATAAATTTGTATCTCTTTTACATGTCTAGCTAAAATCCCAATTCTTGGGGTGTGATTTTGTGAATATGGGTTAGATTATCTATTGAGACTTGCTTGTTGATGGTTTATTTATTGTGTAAATGTGATTTCATTTAGTAGTTGTGGTGGAACTTAATGAAATTGTAGTTGCAAAAACGAATTCACCTTTATGTTTTCGGCTTACGAGAGAGAGAGGTCATAAAACTAAGACTACTAAATTGATGGCCGGTGGGAGTGGGTCGACATGAGGTTCAGCTTGAAAGAGTGAACCCTAGTCCTTATCCCACACACTCAGCTGGAGAGAGTGAGTGGGCTAAGGCGGAGGTGTTCTTTATGCGGCAGGTGGGTGTCCGAGAGGAACCCATTTGATTCGGGGTAAGTTGCTCGAGAGAGAATTTACCCCCACTATAGTCTATCCTAGTCACAAATATTCAACGGATTTATTATCAAAAGCATGTACCCAATAGTTTAGTTTATCCCGTATTCCTATCACATCCCAAGAATCCCATCTCCTTGATTAGTACTCTTTGCATTTTTGTTGTTTCTGCTTATTTGTCACAAACCCCCATTGATAATTGATGCTTGCATCACCCCTTAGATTTAGCATGTTTACATTCGATAATGTTTTTAGCTATGACTAATTAGAACTTAATTTTATTTTTCTATTAATTCTCAAGCCCACTCCTTTGGGACTCGACCCCAACCCTTGGTTGGGTTACTTTACTATTGTACCATCGTAGACACTTGCATTGGAAGTTGTGTCTTGATTACGCAAACATCAAGTTTCTTTGGAGGCTAGGTTTCTATGGTGCAAGAAGAGTTGAAGATTTGGTGAGTCCTCATAGCTTCGAGGACAAACCCATTATTCCTTTATGTCATTTCTTTATGTTTTAGATTTTGTATGGGCTGTGTCCCAAGAATTTTATTCAAGAGTTTAGATGGTTTGAGACAAAGAGTATAGAAAGTCTTCCGCTTTCTTTATGAAAAATGACTTTGATTGTAAAAGTTTTAAATTTTCTTGTATTTTATTTCTCTTTCCTATGTTATGATGCTAAAGGCTTGTATGAGACCCCTTCGGGGTCAAGTACACTATGTTATGTCTAGAGGGTACCCCTGGGTCGTGACAAACTTTGTAATCAGAGCACAAGGTTTATAATGGTTATAGGATTGTCTGAAACCACATCTAGTAGAGTCTTGTTCATAAATGTGAAGCTCACCACATTTATGAATAGGAGGCTTTTTGGATGCGTAGGAAACTTCACTTCTTCATTCTCCAAGTCGTGCCATAGAGTTTAACTCTATAAGGTCTCTCTCATATTCTTTATCCGATGGTCTTTAGGATATGACTACTCGAAGTGCTTATGCTACAAGGAGCGAGGGAGAAAGGTTGGTTGTGATGCCAATTATGGCTATGTGACTTGAGAGATTTGAGATGATAGATTGTGATGTTGTCTTTAGTATGAATGATGCTTCATTGTTGCCTTTATGTTATGAAAGATGTTTAGAAGAATTTGTGTAGGCTTACTCCCAAGGGGGAGATAGTGTGCCTACCTAGCAAGATGATTGTGAGGTTATGTTTAGATGTTGGTAGAACCTGACTTAGTCATGATAAGTTTTGAAGTATGTATATAGATTGGTTGAATAGGGTGTTTAAGTAATGCCTAGATGGGTTGAGTGAATAGACTCCTCTAAGAAAGGTAGAAGTGTAATTCTCCATGGTTTAGAATCATCTTGTGTGATGGCTGTAAAAGCTTAAGTAGTGACTTGCTCCAGCCTTAGAATTGAAAGAAGTGATGCTTAAAAGAGTTTGTATAGGCTTACTCCCAAGGGGGATATAATATGCTTAGATAGGAAGGTCGTTAAGTATCCTTGATGTTCATGAATTAGGGTTTCTAGAAATTTTCACCTTGAAAGGTGTAGTGAATATGAGAAGTTTAGTCCCGGTTTGTTAGGATCATGTGAGATCTTGAGTGGTGTTAGTAAGGTTTCTTGTGAGCTATAAATGCTTAGTGAGAACCTCTCTAATGTAGAAGTACCGGTAGAGGTCTTAGACCGGCAAGTTAAGAAATAGAAGAACAAAGAAGTTTTTCCATGAAGTAGTGTGGAGTATTCTTTATTAAGGATTTTGGTTAAGATTGCTACTTGGGAGGCCAAGGGCCAAAGAGATGTCCCAATGTCCTCGTCCTTTTCCTTCTACTCCTATTCAAGCTTGAGATGTTAAGTTCCTCTTGTTTTGCTTTTATGTGAAGTTAGGTGTGAATTGTATATTTCCATGATCTTCTTATGTAATATACGTTCATGAAAATGCTTAGGTCTTGTTAGAAATGACTTATACGCATTGTTTTCCTCATGTTGGAGTGCATTTGAGTAGAGTTGCATATAGAATTCATGAGATGAATTAATGAGCATGCCTTAGTTTGGAGTTGAAAGATTTCCTCCTTGATTAAATGCTTTTTAAGAGTAAATTGCATTTAGGCTCCATGAGGGAGTATTGAGCATGTTTTAGTTAGGAGATGTTAGTTCCTCCTTGAAAAATGAGAAAAATATAGAATTTCATGCATTTTTGGTTGGTAGAAGTAGTTCCTACTCCCTTGTGTTGCATTGAATGTGTTTAGCTTGGAATTGAAGTTTTCTTGCTTGGTTCTATGCATTTAGGTGTAGTGCATGCATAATGGGCTGTTAGCTTAGAGTTGTGACTTTAATAAGTGTTTAGAATAGCCATTCGAGGAAGAATGATCCCAAGGGAGAGATATTGTAACACCCCGGAAACTAGTAAGTTGAACTAGTGAGTTCTAGAGCTTTTCGTAAGTCGTTTGGAGTGTGCATGAGGATTAAAATAACAAGAAATGATTCCCATACTAGTAAGGGAGGTTTAAGGGGCTATACTTCAATGTACGAGCCCCCAAGGACCACCCAAGGGATCCTTGAATGGGACCCCAAAAACAGTCCCCAAAGCTACAATTTCTAGCGACCTACGGATGTCATCTACTGGCCATAGATGGACCCACGCATCGTAGGTTGGGGTCATGGATCAAGGTCTGCAATGGCCTGCAATTTGTGAGCTGCAGACCTCACCTATGGAGGTGGTCCACGCCCAGTAGGTCCACCCACTGTCCGTGGGTTGTGGGGTCGTAGGTCATGCAGATTTTTCAATTTTAGTTTTTAGTTAGGGTGTTGGGGGTTAAGTTAGTTATTAATTAGGGGTTAAGGTAGGTTGGTTAGTTAGATATTTATCCACCTATATAAGCCTAATATATCCCTAAACTAAATCATTTAACTTCTTCATCTAAGACCCCAAAATACTCTCCAAAAATCCTCTCTCTAGAAGGGATGAAGAAGAAGAAGAAGAGAAGCAAGAGGGAAGCAACCTAGGTCAATTTTCACCATTGAATCAAGCTTGGTTAGGGCTTTGAAAAGAGGTATGTTTAGCTTATTCATCTACTGGTTCTTCCCCCATAGAGCCCCCTTAGTTTTCCCCCAATTGTGAAGTCAAAAACCCAATTCTAGCAAGGGTTGTGCTTGCATTGTGGGTAGGGTTTCGGTATGATTCCAATCTAGTGGATAATACTCAATTATGATTTATTTAGCCTTTTTTTAGTGATATTATGATGAATTCATGTGATTTCTATGGTAAACCCTAGTATAAATTGATGAATGTGATATTTGTGGGTTTATGCCATTAGAGGTGAAATTGAAGGTTCACGAGTAATCTTCCTAAATCAATGTCATGAGTAGTAATTGATCAAGATTAGGAATACCTAGAAATGAATTGAACTAGACTCTATACAACATGATTGATCTTGACTTTTAATGTTTAAATTGAACCTTTAAGGATGAATTGTGGCTAGAATCACCTAGTAATGAAGAAAGTGATTGAATACCTTGTATTCTAGGTTCATAATATGTTTCTATGGTGTGGAGTCATTAAGAATGAAGACTCATAGTTGTCAATGTTGATCACTAGGGCTTAAGAGTGAAGCCAATATGATTAAATATAGGTGCCAAGGCTTTAAGAGTAAAATCTACATGTGAGTACATGGCTAATGAATAAAATTGTGATGAAAGATATTTACCTACCTAATTCACCTTATGAATCATAGATGGTAGGAGGTGATGGAATCACTTAGGTCTTAATGATATCCTTGTCTAAAGGTAAAATTATAGACATGATATTAAGTATGAGTATAGAATTAACATGAAAGAATTCTCACATACTAATGGTTCTAGGGTTGAAGGGATTCTCTTACCTAATTGAAACCAAAGGCTAGAGAGACTTTATAAGTAGGTCATGGATGGTGATAGTTGCTCACACATGGTCTAAAAGAGGTATAAGCATGGATTGGTTGTCAAGAACATCATTCCATAAACTTTAGTCACAGTAGAGACTTAATGATTATCTTGTAGGATTTATGCCTAGCACCGAGTGGATATTGAAATGGGATGGAGCTTCCCACCTAGTTGAATTTGGGTTTTCATGGAGGTTCCCACCGAGTTTAGTTTGGGCTTCCCACATAGGGATCTCTCACCTAGAAGAATATGGATTTCCCCAAGTGTGTCTCATGAGATGGAAGCCTCACCTAGTGGAGTTTGGGATTCTAGTAGCAATCTTCGTATCCCATAACTACATGCCCTCCTAGGAAAGTTAGCTAGTGTATCCGACTAAGGTAACAAGCTGGTCTTACCTTAGGAAAGTGAACAAACCCTTGATGGTGTGGGTAACACCATGACAGATCATGTGATAAGTCATATGTTCTCATGTTCGTTAAGTCTATATCCCAATTAAACAAGATTATTAATGAACTAAGATTGTGCTTAATGTAGCATCTCTTAGAGTTCAAACCTTATGGGCTAAGATTATGCATAATGTAGCATCTCCTAGAGCCCAATGCAGGTAATGGTCTAAGATTGTGCTTGAAAGGAGCATCTCCTAGAGATGAAATTTAATAAACTAAGATTGTTCTTTAAGTAGAATCTCCTAGAATTCAACCTAAGGGAACTCATATTGTGCTTTAAGTAACATCTCCAAGAGTTCAAATATGATGAACAAAGATGTATTTAATGTAGTATATCCTCGGGTTCCAAGTATTGAGGAACTAAGGTAAGCAAGTGAAGTACCTCAAATGTTCAAGAGTATAAATGAACTTAGACATGCTTAAGGTAGTGCTTCATAGGGTCCATAATAATAATGAACCTAGACTTGCTAAAAGAAGTATCTCATAGGGTCCAACCTTATAATGAACAAAGATTGTGCTTTAAGTAGGTTCTCCAAGAGTTCAAGTTTAATGAACTTATATTATGCTTTATGTAGCATCTCCAAGGGTTGAAGAATGATGAACTAAGATGTACCTAGTATAGTATCTCTTAGGGTTCAAAACAAGAAGGAACTAAGATAGACTTAGTAAAGTGTCTCCTAGAGTTCACATGCTTTAAAAAGAGGGCTAGTCTCTAATTAAGGAACATGAGTATGATGACCTAAAGAAGTACTTAGTTTTAGTAGTAGTATGGGATGCTAGTCATGCATTGTACAAGTATGACTAAAGGTTACCTAATGAGTGTTGTCTTACATGAGTTATGCTTGATGGATTATTGCTATAGATGCCTTCCAAGATATGATTGACTAAAGGTGATAGTTCCCTTGCCTACATGAAGTAAGCCACTAGTGATGCCAAAGAAAGGTGAATATGAGTAGGATGACTTCAAGGTTATGCTTAGTGTGAAGAGTAGTATGGGCTGCCTTTCATGCATTGCACAAGTGTGTCTTGAGGTTACTTAGAAGTATGGTGCCCTTATGGTAGAAAGGCTGAAGGCTTAACCATGCATATAAACTATGATTAATTTGACTAAAACGGGATAGTTGGTTGGGGTGGTATTGTGGGATTTTATACTTGCTTTGCACATGTATGCTTTTGAGGTTACTTGAGTATGGTGCTATTATGGTATAGATGACTAAGGGTTAATTATGCTTATATGATTATGACTTATCTCCTATGCTCATTAACTATGGCTTCTGTTGACTTATGTTTATATGATTCTTATTTTGGAGATTATACTATGACTATGTTGTTATGTCTTATGTTGACTAACCATTTGAGATGCTCTTATGATGTTGTTCTAGCTTTCATACTTGGTACATTTTGTACTAACACATATTGCCTACATTCTAATCAAATGTAGGGTTTTGGGGATTGAGTTGCTTTGGAGGCTTGGTTTCTAAGGCGCAAGAAAAATTGAAGATTTGGTGAGTCCTCATAGCTTCGAGGACAAATCCATTATCCCTTTATGTCATTTCTTTATGTTTTAGATTTTGTATGGGCTGCATTCCAAGACTTTTATTCAAGAGTTTAATAGATGGTTTGAGACAAAGCGTATAGAAAGACTTCCGCTTGCTTTATGAAAAATGACTTCGACTATAAAAGTTTTTAATTTTCCCATATTTTATTTCTATTACCTATGTTATGATGCTAAAGCTTGTATGAGACCCCTTCGGGGTCAAGTACGCCATGTTACGTCTAGTGGGTACCCCTGGGTCATGACAGTTGGTTTAATCCCTTCTTGTGTTTTAATCTATGGATTGTAGTTGCAAATGCAATTCTAGCATAGAGTTATTGGCTTGCTTGAGAATGAGGTTTTAGAACCAAAGCTTTTGATTATGATTGTAGGTATTGGGTTTACATGGGTTCAGTTCGAGAGAGTGAATCCTAAATAAAATTCTACCTATCTAGCTCGAGAGAGTTGATATTTTAAGGTTGTGGGTTGTTTGTCTTGCCAAGCTTTTCGATGTTCGAGAAAAATTGTGTGATTGTTTAAACAAGTTATTTGCCAAGCTTATAATCAATCCAATCCAGAGAATCCTTCTTAATGTTGTTGTAACCCCTGTTTTCTCATTTGTTTTAGTTGTTAATTGAAAAACCAATCCCCAATCTAACATTTGTTGTCACCCCTTTAAATTTGACAACATGTTTATGATAATTTCTATTCTTATAACCGATTAGACCATGTTTGCAATTTATAATAGAATTTGAACAGGTACAACTCCATGTGGGTTGGACCCCAACCTTTTGTTTAGAATTCAATTAGTGAAGTTGAATCATGGTGCCGCTGTCAGGGAGTGGTGTTGTTTAGAATTCAATTAGTGAAGTTGAATCATGATGTTTTTGTGTTATACTTGAATTGACTTACTTTTGATTGTGTTTGTGTTGGTTTGTGATAAAAATAGGAAGAGATGAGCGTGAACGGGAGTAATGGTAGCCAAGTGGGCCACCAAGACGATGTCGGAAATATGAATGATGTGAATAACCCAATCCAATTGGGTGGTGTTGGTGCAATACGTCTACCTCCAATTTAGGGAGTGATGTTTTCCATGTTACTAGCACAATGCTACAGCTCCTCCAAATGAAATGATTATATGGAGGTCTGGCCTATGAAGACCCCATTTGCATATTCGAAACTTCACAGATGAATGTTTTCCGTTCTCATTCAAGAACGTATCACAAGAATCAACTGTCTCAGGTTGTTTCCATTTTCTTTGATGGGTGAAGCTACCAAATGGTTAGCTGAGTTGCCGAGGGACTCCATCACCTCTTCGGATGAACTTACCACAACATTCAATCTGAGATTCTTTCCCCCGTCAAAGATGATGACGCTCAAAGATAGCATCCAAGGTTTCAAATCCTTGAAAGGTGAACCAATCCATGAGACGAGGCTGAGATTTAAGAAGTTGGTACTTCAATGTCTAACTCATAGACTGTTAAACCATATATTGCAGCAGTACTTCTATAAGAGTTTTAACTAGGTGAACAAAGGATTTGCAGATGAACTTGTTCCCGGGGTATAATGCAACAACACTATGAAGTAGCGTCTCAACTCCTTAATGGCATGACCAGGATAAATAGACCATGGTACACTCGTGAGGACCAAGTGTATCCTCTCACTTTTAGGATGACAAAAGATTAGATCGAGAAGGATCAAGAGAGAGATCCAAACATGGCCAAAATGATGACCCAGCTGGATATCTTGGCGAAAAATGTGATGGGTAGTGGTTTGAAGAGAGTAAATTCTGGAGGTGTTGGTGGAGCAAACCCCGAAGAAGCACAATTTGAGGCGTTGTACAATGAGTAAGTGAACTTCCTTGCAAATCAAGGAGGAGGTTTTCGTTCCAACTATCCAAGGTCGAGTGGAAATCCATGTTGGAATAGAGATGATGGATGGAGATATTGTGATAGGGAATAGCATGATCGTAATGCTACTTGGAAGGAAAGGGATGATGAAAAAGAAAGAAAGATATGTTCCACCTCATGAATGCCAAAACTCTAAAGAGCAAAGAGCTGACTCGGAGAACTTCTGTACGGAAGACATGCTTGCACACATTCTCAATAATATTGAAGAGTCAGACAAAGTGTTGAAAGAGATGCAGGAGGATGTCTCAACTCTCAATCGGACGGTGACTTGTCACTCAGTCTCTCTTAACCATAGCTGGAGACACAAAATGGTCAAATCTCGACTCCATTGAATCCAAGGCAAAAATGGGGTGTTTCCTAGTGACACAACAGCCAACCCAAAAAATAAGGATTTATTTGGTATTTTTGTCATGCCACGACGTTAAATAACGTGCTTCTTGGGAGTCAACCCAACTATTTGATGTTTTTAAATATTTTTTTTGAATAATCAGTGTTGATTATGCGGGTTGAAAAGTTGTAAGTGTTGGAAAATGGAAAATTTAGCGAGCCAAAAGTATAGTCGGCGACTCGTCGAAGAGGTCGGCGAGCCCTGACTTAGACTGCCGTTGGAACCACCCAGCTTGATGGGAAACTCTATAAAACTTGGTGAGCAAAAATCTTAGTCAACGAGCCCGACTTTGTCCGCCGTTTGAACCCCCACATTACTGGGAGTTCTATAAAACTCGGCGAGCCAAAATATAATTTGGTGCATCACCGAGTGGTTCGGCGGGTGCAACTTACTCCGCCGAATGGAGTGCGAACTGAAAGGTTTTGAAGGGCCAAATGGTATTAAATTAAAAAATCCTTCATTTTTTCTCATTTTTACCTTATGTACTCTCACCCCGATACTATATTGTCATTTTTCACATTTTCTAGTTTCGTTTCTTCGGAATCATTGCTCGGGGATAGAATTTGGATTTACTTTTTCGCCTAGCTTTATAAATCTCATTTTTGCATAAAAGGTTGGTTTTCAGAGCCTCGAACTCTATATGTGGTTGAACTTGAATGCAATCAGTAATTTAGTTATTGAATACCAATGGGAAATCATTGTATGATTGTTTGACGCCAAATCTTGAATGAAATCATAATTATTCGGCCTTCAATCATGATTCCCATGTCGTTGCTTGTTGAAATCAAGTCAAAATTGTTGGGTTGTGTGAATATGTGTTGGGTCTACCAGTGTGAAGTCTTAATAACCCTAGATTGTGCCAAATGTCGTATTTTTCCCAATGATGGAGCGATTGATGTCATTCTTACGGGCAAAAGATGTCAATTGGCAAACTTTATCCAAATTGGCTCATAGGTAGTACAGATCAGTCTTTAATTTCATAGTATAAGTTTTAAATTTTGATTTCATGGGCTGCGGGCGTTATTTCGAAGAGTAGGGTGAAAAACAGGCACAAAAGGCCACTTAGCAAGCTGGGTCGAGCTTGTCGATTGGTTCCGCAATTCGCCTAAGTCCTACTAGATCACCCTTAATTTCCCTAAAGTGTTGAGTTTTATTCTATAACTTTTGGCGATACACCAGAGCTCCCCGAGTTCACTTGGTGACTTGCTGAATGTGCTTCTTGATCATCCTTATACGCCCATAATTCCTTAAAATGCACTATAACTTTCGGCAAGCTACTTTTAGTTCACTGATTGGTGTTGGTGATCCTCCGAACAGACCTAGACATCGCCGACCAATTTTGATCTTTTGAAATTATCGTTCTGGATATTTTGGCGAGCCCGACCTGGCTCTCCAAAGTGGTTTTGCGACTCGTTGACCGGTTCGTCAAGTTTTCCTACAGTTATTTTCTGATGCTTTTCTTGAATTTTTTAACGCTTTTCATGTTCTTTCACAGGAATGGCTAGACCCAATGTTTCCGATGGAGACATGCCACCCCCAAATTGGGCACGGGGGATTCATAATAAATAAGGATGCAACTGCAATTAGTAAAAATACAGCAAAACTCCCCACCAAGGGAGGCAAAGGCAAAGGAAAGGGCAAGGCGTGAGACATTAGACACTAGCTCTGATAGTGAGGGAGTCTACGGGATACACCTCACCACATCTGGCAGTGAGGGTTACTCACATGATTCTCAGGCTTCCATTTCTGCGCATGAGGATGACCAGCTATTACAGGCAGAGAGAGCAGAGTTTCGCTCCAAGGCGATGAGAGATCCATCAAGGTTCCTGGTGCTTCAAACCCCTCATTCTCAGTTGCAGCTCTAGCACAGACTGTGGTATCGGTGCTAAAAGTACATGGTCGTCCTCCTCAGTCACTCAACCGACAAGAGGTCGAGGGCTTTAGGACTTTTCTTGAGGAGAAGAGATTGTCCACAGATGGAGTAGTGGATTGGCATCCATAGATATGGAACACTCTCAAGTTCCATAAAGTTTGAGATTTTCACTAAACCCCAGAGCCCCTAAATTCGCAATTGGGATCAGGAGTTCTATTCGTCTTATAGAGACTTGGTACGGAAAGGGAAGAAAAAGGCCAGTTCTTTCAAACTAGATGATTTTGTGATAGCCCGGGTAAAGATGGTGAAGTGCGAAAGTTATTACATAAATGTTGTTCTAGGGTGCATCTATAATTTCATGCATCAGTGCATCAGCTTGGTCCAAAAGAAGACCTTGAAAGATCTGAAGGGTTGGTTGTCAGCGCTTATATCTAATGCCACCCTAAAGTGGATAAAGGTTGGTGCAACGATAGAGAAGAAGGTCCTCAATGTTGATGCCACATACTGGTCCGGGTTCATCAGCAACACTTTCATGTCATCCTAAAAGGAGTCTATCCTAAGACACCTGAAGGCAGCATGTCTAGGGTTTATCATTTTTCACCTGTCGATAAATTTGGGGCTATTGATTGAGCAGGATATGGCCATGATGAACAAAAGAGACATACTTCGCTTCCATTCCCTGTGTTTATCAACAAGCTATGCAGACGGGCCCGTGTTAATCCAGATGACAAAACGGTTATGGAGGTGATACCCACCTCTTATACTGACATTGAGCGTATTGAGGCTAGTACCAGCGGAATGAGGCTGATAGGAGTAGGGCAGGATTAGTGGATACATCCCCGGAGGTCGACATTGATATGTTACCTACAGAGACACTTATGCCTAATTAGGCCAGTGGGGCTTCATGTACATCTATACCTCCCTCTTCTGAGATTGCTAGCTCATCTACTGCACCCCCTCCCCCTAGATCTTCTTCTACTGCTACTCCTTCTTCCCGACCCTCTATCACCCAGGACATATTGTACAAGATGGGCCATCTGGCTCATTCATTCGATGTGTGTGCCTCTCGGGTTTAGGCTGCTATGTTTGGGATGATAGAAAGGGTGATGGTTTCTTCCTTGGCCCCACATAGGGATGATTTGAGGGATCACAAGCTGCCATTAGATGCCCTTACTGTTAGAGTCCCGACTTCTAAGAAAGGTGCCACAGAGTTGGTGACGGCCTTGAAGTTCGATTTTAGTGAGTTGAGGAAGGATGTGTTCTAGCTGAAGTCCACTAATATGTCAATGATCTTTTGTACAGTGGAGATCCTAGATATCCTGAGCACCGATGTTCCATCTTATTCTAATGTGCCTCCGGCTACCACCGGATATCAGATTAGAGCTTATGATGTTGTTGTAGAGTCCGAGGCTGAGACTGATGATGATGAACTTGGTGTTGGTGAGGAAGTTGTCTATCATGATTTGGTTTACATGCAGGGTGCTATGGTCGAGACTGCGATACAAGAATCACTTCAGGATACTTATATGACCGGCTCCAATGGAGCAAAGGAGGATGAGACACCAGGCACTGATGATGCGACAGATGGAATGACTGATATGCTGACTTCACCCTATGCCTAGCCTTGTAGTATGGTTATTTTTACCTCCATCTTGGTTATTTTATTGACTATTGTGATTTATTTGCATTTGAGAACAACTGCATTTTTTTTGTAGGTGGGGTGAGGTATTTCCATACATACCTCATTTGTGTTATTTTGTGAATATTTTGTAGTTATGATGTGAATGTTGGAGCTTATTGTTTTATATATACATCTTCGTTGTTGTACTGTAATTGTAATTGTTCAAAACTGTGGCCCATTGTTTTGATATGTAAATGGTTTTGAACCAAATTTTAAAATTTTTACCACCTCTTGTCTTTGTGATTGTGGCTGTTCTTGTGCAAATTTGAGTGTCGGTTGTAGTCAATACCGATGACTTGAATAGTGCTCTTAATTGAACAAAATGAATGTGCGGCTACGATGAGGCAAACTAAGTTACATAGGCAATCTGTGAACTTTTAGCATCTCGTTGTGACTAGCTGATTGTTGATTAAGTCTCTTGTGATGAACATTGCATGCTAGCTAGATAGTGTGAAGTCTTGTTTGATAATTGTATCAATGCCTTGTGTAGTGAGGTTGTCTTTAACATTGTGCTTGATGACACCTAGAATTTCCCCCGTTGGTCTGATTAATTGAGTGAAGCAAGCAATTGAAATGATCTTAGGCAAGAATTTTTGAAGAGTGAGCCAAATTGACAATATACCTCTTTGTGGCCAACCGTTTTAGATGTGTAAACCTTTATTGGCACCTTTTGACCATATCCTTTTCTTGGAAGAAACTTGAGCAACTTTGACCTCTTTTTCCCATCACCCATAACCTTCATGAACTATTGGTTTGTTTGAATAGCCAACTTAGGCCAAAAGCCTAAGTTGGGGGGGTGTTGAAAAAGAAGGAAAGTCAAGAAGTATGGTAAATTCCCCCTTTGATGGATTGTTTTGAAAAATATGGAACCCCTGCATGTAGAAAAAACAAGAGAAGAAAGAAAAGAAAAAGACTTAATAATGTAGTGGATTATGAACATGTTTGAATGTGAAAGATAAGGAGAAAAAGTGATTTTCAGGCCATACTTCATGAAGAAAGAATACACTAAGCCTAAATGACCATACCTTTACACTGATCCCCGTTGCAAGCTTTAAAAAGACCTTCGTGATCTTGAGTGAGCTGAAACGTTAGTTGATTGGAAAATAAGGGCAAGTCTATGGGTAGAGTCATGCATGTGTTCATATTTGTGAGTGTGAGAGTTGTATGTGATTTTGGGACTTTAAAATTTTGAGAAATGTTGTGAGATTATGGAATCATCTTTGTTGTGAGGAAATTTAAGTACCTTCGTTGAGCCTGAACTTGCATTTGAAGCAAGCACTGTGAGCTTGAGTACACTTGATAATGGTGAGTCACAATTTGGATCTTTGAGTGCACAATTGAGCATTGTATGTATAGTTTTAACCTTTTGTGTGCATTCATGTTGAGCCTTAAGCGGCACTATTTGGAGACATCCTTATAGAATTGATTGATCTTGGATTTTTACTTGAGGACAAGCAAAATTTTAAGTTGGGGGTGATGATAAGTCCGATAGTTCATCTCATTTAGCACTTTGTTTTAATAGTTTATTGTCCACAAATGCAATAATTTATGCTTTAAACTGATGTTAAAGTTTTGATTTGCAGCATTTAAGGCTAAGGGGAAAGGCAAGGACACTATTGGGCAAAATGGAGTAAATAAGCTGAAGAAGTGGAGAAAAGCGATCCTGATGATCACCAAGACCACTTAGCGAACCGATGAGTGGCTCTTTAGCTCGCCTAAATTTCAAGTGTCCCAGCCATTGTGAAGAACCAACTTAGCGAAAGAAATGAGAAGTCGGCAGATCGCCGACCGACTCTGTGATAGCAACCTCGATTGCCTAAGATCACAAAACCCTGAAGACTAATGGCCAATGTAGACCGTCGATGGAAGGGAGCAAAGGGCGGATCGCCGACCTATTCGGCAAGGCCTGACTTATCCCGCAAAATGACCTTTCATGCCAAAAATAGGGCAACTATAAATTAAAATTTAAAATGAAATTTGAGCAACTTCTTCCGGTTCTTATTCCAAGAGTTCAAACTTTTGAGTTTTTCGCTCAATTTTTGAGCTTCCACTATAGACTTTTTAGGTTTAACTTGATGATATGCAAGTGGGTTTTTGGAATTAAGCAATTTGGACCATTGTAAAGACTTGCGAACCTTTACCCAGATCGTGGGTAATGTATTTGGTAATTGTTTATCTAGTTTTATTATGTGTGGCTATAACCCCAATTCTTGGGGTGTGATCATGTGTTTATTTGTCTAATTATCTTATGGGTATTGTTGTTTAATGATGAACTTTCTGTTTTAATGTGGGTTTAATCATTTTCTATGTTTTAATCTATGGATCGTAGTTGCAAATGGAATTCTAGCATAGAGTTCTTGGCTTGCTTGAGAAAGAGGTTTTACAACGAAAACTTTTTATTAATGATTGTAGGTATTGGGTTGACATGGGTTCAACTCAGAAGAGTGAATCCTAAATAAAATTCTACCTATCTAGCTCTAGAGAGTAGATATTTTAGGTTGTGGGTTGTTTATCTTGCCAAGCTTGTCGATGTTCGAGAGAAATCGATTGAATCGTAATAGTTGTTCGAGAGAAAATTATTGCACCTATCGCCTAGCCTACCCACAATGTTGCAGCAAGATATTACTACATCTCAATTACCCATATAGCCTAATTAGCTTATAATGGATCACATCGTCAAAAACTCTCTTAATGTTGTTGTAACCGATGTTTCCACATTTGTTTTAGTTGTTAATTGACAAACCAATCCCCCATCTAACATTTTTTGTCACCCCTTTCAATTTAACTACATGTTTTCGATAATTTCTATTAATATAACTGATTAGACCATGTTTGCACTTTATATATGAATTTGAACACGTACCGCTTCATGTGGGTTCGACCCCAACTTTTCGTTGGGTTTTATACTAGATTACGATCGCCTACACCTAGTATTGGATGAGGTGTGGTTGAGCATTTATCAAGTGCATCTTGTATTTTTGAATTCTTGTTTTGCTTAAGGACATAAGCGATTGTAAGTTGGGGGTGTTGATGAGTGGAGAATTTACACTCATTTAGAGCTTTTTTTTTAATGATTTTAAGGCACTTCAAGAAGAGAAACAATTAAGTTATGATTTGAATTATGTTATTCCAAGTGTTTTGATAGTGGAAGAGGAAACACCGATAAAAACTGGATTCAAAGATTAAAAAGAGCAAAAACCTAGTAGAAATAAGCCCCAAGTATCTCACCAGTGAAACACATATTGCTTAACCAAACCAGTCAATGAAGTCAAAAACTCGCTTACGTGAGGACGCAATATTAGCTTTTGCGAACTTCGCCAAAATGGTTGAGGTCACTTAAGCGGTCGGAAGTTCACTTTTGCATACCTCGTGCCGCTTTTGCGAGGCTTGCCTTTTCAAAAAAGGGCACATTGAGAAATTCTCAAGCTTTGGACCAAAATACAGAAAATTCAGTTCGAGTGGCAATTATACATCATCAAAGAATTGTCAGAGAGAGAACATTATATAGAGATAAACACATTCAAAAACAGATCTCTTAGTATTCTTGACATATGGGTTGCGCTATTGAAGGAGGGTTGCCTCACATTTAAGTTTTGGATTTGAAGTTTATGTTCTAAACTTTTACCGTACTTAATTTCCTTTTTTCGATAGCTAGGAATATGGGTGTAATGCTTGTATAAAATTAGGACTTTTGCGCTAGAAATAGACAAATCTATTTGGATATTTGATTAATTTCTCTATTGGTTTTATAATTCCTTATTTCCATGTTGATTTTATGAAATAGGTTCATCTAGTTTTCATGTTTTACTTTATGGGTTGATAGTGCACGCTCAATTGTAGCTTCTGATCTCTGGTCGATGCTTGAAAGAGATTGTTTGGCGTGCAGAATTTGATTGATAAGTGTATCTTGACTTTGAATCTTTAATTGGAGATCTAAAGATGAAAGTTTATGGTTTCATTGTTGGGTGGAGAGATTCCTTCTAAGAGAGGTCTAGTTAAGGTAGTGGGTTATTTTTTAATTGTGTGATGGATACAAAAAGGAGATATCATAGAAAACGCTTTGAGATTAAAAGATAATTAGCGTAAATGATGATAACCTAGCCTACCCGATGTTGATATCCTTTTTGTACATATTCACCTTGTTTGCCAACCACAACGTAGGAATATATGAAATTAAGGGTTACAACCAACCTCTCAAAAACGTCAAAACTATGCTTCATTCGAAGCGTGTACATGTCGGGGTGGTTAGCTTTCATTCTTATAATATCATTAATTAAAGCCTGCCACATTGTACAATTTTCCCCCGGACTTCAACTTCCTCAAGGGATGATAACTCTCAAACAAATCTTCAAATCAAACTAAAATAGTAAGCAGTTGTCATCCAAAAAAATATCTAACTAAGAGTCGGGGTCGAATCCCACAGAGAATGATAAATTACAGATAATTCTATCAAGAAATTTGGAATGTGGATTCTTTCATTTATTGGAATAAGAACAATTGGGTGGATGATTCCACCAAATTTAAGAAAAGGGTTTGGTTATCAATTGTCACAAATAAACTAGAATTTTAGAAAATCAAATAATTCACAAGAAATGTAGGTGTGGGGGTATTTGAAATAGATACCACATAAGGGTAGTTGTGTTGCTCTATAATGATGAACATTAATGGATAGGCTAGGTCATCTTCAATGACACTAATCTTCTTTTAATCTCATAGCATCAATTCATAGAATCCCCTTCAATTTTCATATATATTCGAAACTAAACAACCCAATATATTACTCAATTCTCTCTTTCGATGTAGAAATAGGGCAAATAGATCCAACCCATAATCTCTATTTTCAAGCAAATAACTAATATCAAACCGAAATTGCTAGTATTAAACTAATTACTCACTCCTATAAATCTCTTTCAAGCATTACTTAGAAGTAGGAATTAGGTTTGCAACCTTAACTCATAAATTAACCCCATGCTAATTAGCCCAAATCCATGTATGAGCAACAAGAAAATAGAGAGTAACACAATATTAACTACATTAAATTAACACCCAACCCTATAAATGCATCCCTAGATCTTAGGGTTTGAGGCACCTATCACAAAGTGTAATGAAGTTATACCTTGTATAAAATCCACCATGGGTAGCATGAATTTAGCAATTACAAGCAATACCCACTTTGAATTTCAACTTCAAATTGTAAATTGAAAGAGAAAAAGTTGAAAACTGCCAAAACCTAAAGTGTTCTTCACAAAATAGATGTGTTTCTGTCTCTAAACAATTCATAACTTATTCACTCTTTTGTCTTTTTTAGACCTCCTGAACGTCCTTTCTTTCTCTCATTTAGGATATTTTGTAGTTTCCCAAAATTTTGCCCAAAACTCAATGTGTTATTCATTTTGTGACGTTAGTCGGGCTCGCCGAACACAGTAGGGAAATTGCAACCTCAGTCACTGAACTCATTCAAGGTTGCTTTACACATTCGATGTATTGTCGATTACAACTTTTGTTTGCCTTGGAAGCCTTCATTTTTCTCCAAGTACTATCACCTTAAACAATGGTCACCTTTGATTTTCCTTTTGCATTTGGCCAGTCATCATTCTTCTTTTAGTGCACTGACCTAGTTTAGTCAATTCAATTATAATGCACTATCACCATGGGTTAGGTCTTACCTATTAGGCGATCCGCCCTTCAAGTTAGGTGATCGCCAATGTACAACTTCATTTATTTTCATGTTTTTGGCCCTTCTTTCATGCATTCATCCTTTCCTTGTCCTTTTGCCTTCATAGTGGCAAATAACCAAAATATCATTAGAATAGGACAAACTTAGTCATTGAAGACACTAATTGTTGACCTAAATAGGACTGAAATGATGGTGAATCTACCACTCATCAGCACCCCCAACTCAAACTTTTCCTTTCCCTCAAATATATCAAGATTACAATAAGTTCAACAAGGATGTCTACAATTGTTCACAATCAGAGCTAACCCACAACTGCCATTAAAAGACTACTCTAAACAACATGCTACACTCAATCATTATCAAAAAGCTTCAAATGATGAATAGTCGTATCAAAACAAGAACAAGATAACTATAGCTTATTTTCTAATGGAAAACCATGCTTTATCAAGTTCATTCAAGTGCCCTCACATCAAGAACGATTACATGCTCTCACAAAGAAAATCAATAAAGGAGTAAGGATCAATACAACTCTCACTCTAACCAAAGAGAAATACTTGAAAGCTTTATTCCATAGGTTTGCCCATATTTTCCAATCATCACACAACCTAGTTTATGCCGATCGTCCTTTCATCTCACCTTCATTCTTCACATATCCTTCATCCATCCATTGTAATTTTAGGCGAGCTTGATTCGGATCATCGTTTCATTCTGCGATGCGCCCTTTTGTCTTTTTGACTCACCCATCAATGTTTTTCTAGATATACATCAGTACCTTAGGCGACATGGTCGTCATTCACCGATGCGATCGGCATCTCGCCGAATGAGACTACTGCTCGCCGAAGTTACTCCTAATCAATCCCCAGCGTTCTATAAATTTAGGCGATAAAGGAGGAACTTGGCGATTCACCGAGTGATCTTGTTTTTCCTTTTTTTTTTCCAGCTTATGTTGTCCTTGTTGCCCATTTCTATCCTAGCTTTGTTCCTCAATCCATATATCTGAGAATCAAGGGTTTTACATCAGTTATTGGCACAAAATAAGCATTTGAGGACACTAATTCTATACAAACAAAGCCCTAAGTGAGTCCAATTCTCGAACTTATCAGTGCATATGTGTTTTTACCAAGTTTTTCATATTTAACGGAGTACCAAGGCTATGTAAATTGCACCCGCGTGTAATTCTACCTTCTTACCACACACCTCAACGCCATCCAATGGCTTCCAAATTGTTCCCTTCCTCTTTTTTGGTAAGGCCTGTGAATAGTCTGTGTTAAATTCTCGCTTAGAAGATTGAACATATGCATTATAAGTCCTTGTGAACCCCTCAAACTTGTTGAATTTCATAATGTCCTAGATTGTCGGGTAGTGACTAAAAATGCCATCAATGGAGAGTAGTGTCTCTTAAATAATAGTTCCTTCTCCAGTATCATTAAGCTTGTTGAGGGCTCTTGGAGTGGTTATCTGGAAAATTGTGGAAGTTTGTGCATGAGTAGAGGATGATTTCACCAATTGAGACCTAATGTTTGTTCTTTTTTTTGCAACCACCTTTTTAGGTTAATCACTCACATGTGTAGAAGAGCATGTAGTAGTTTGTTGTGGTTGAGGAGTCGTTGATTGCTCATTCATAGTTATGACCATATGTATTTTCAAAGGTAGAGGAGGTAGAAGGGAGTCCATGTCTGTCTCTATATCAGAAAACACTATATCTTTTCCCTTAGTTTTAGCTATAATCTTCAAACCACATTAATTTAAAAACATGGAATTGGTGAAAGTTAGTTGTAATCAAACTTAAATGAAAGCATAATTCAAAAATGTTTTCAGGCTTCCATAATTAAAAGGTTGTTCTTGATGAATCTACAAATTGGACTTATTTAGGGCTACATTTAGATATAATTAGTGTCCTTAAATGCATATTTTATCTCAATATCTGATGAAAACCCTTAAGTTTCAGGTATTTGGAGTTTGAGGGAAAGAATGGACAGTACTTAGCAAAAAAGGAACAAAGGCAGCTGAAAGAATGAAGAAATAAAGATCTGAGATTTGCTGAACCCATTTGGCTAATCGCCAAAAGGTCTTATCCTCGCCTTTTGTTCCAGTGTGCTGATCCCTGAAAGAACGAATCAAATCTGCGGTGAAAAGGAGCAGTCGGCGTAACACCGACCAGTTCTATGAAGCTGTACTATGTCACCCAATGATACAAAACATGACGATGCTGAAGGATAGAGCAAGACGGTGATGAAGCCTACCAAAGGGACGATCGCCGAGTTGATCGGTGATCTCGACTAACGACGCCGAATGATCCGCTACAGCACAGATTTTTGAAAACTATAAATACTCGTTAAGAGTTACAGCTTATTATCAAATTTTTAATATAGAATTTTTAACATAGATTATAGAATTCTATGTTTGGAGAGGATTTTGAAGAACTTGAAGATTCAAAGTGTTTCAACTCCAATAATTTGGACTTGGGTCTTGTGGATTCTTCATTCTTTTCTTGTTTTGAGACTTAAATATTCATACACATTTGAATGCAAACTCATATTGGTATAAATTTCTATCTCTTTTACATGTCTAGCTAAAACCCCAATTTTTGGGGTGTGATTTCATGAATATGGGTTAGATTATCTGTTGGGTCTTACTTGTTGATGGTTTATTTGTTGGGTAAATGTGATTTCGTTTAGTAGTTGTGGTAGAACTTAATGAAGTTGTAGTTGCACATACTATTTCACCTTTGTGTTTTCGGCTTGCGAGAGAGAGAGGTCGTAAAACTAAGACTACTAAATTGATGGCCAGTGGGATTGGGTCAACATGAGGTTCAGCTCGAGACTGTGAACCCTAGTCCTTCTCCCACACGCAGAGCTCGAGAGAGTGAGTGGGCTAAGTCGGAGGCTGTTCTTTATGCGGCAAGTTGGTGTCCGAGAGGAACCCATTTGATTTGGGGTAAGTTGCTCGAGAGAGAATTTACCCCCACTATAGTCTAGCCTAGTCACAAATATTCAACAAATTTATTATCAAAAGCATGTACCCAATAGTTTAGTTTATCCTGTATTCCTATCACATCCCAAGAATCCCATCTCCTTGACTAGTACTCTTTGCATTTTTGTTGTTTTTGCTTACTTGTGACAAACCCCATTTGTTAATTGACGCTTGCGTCACCCCTTTGATTTATAATGTTTTTAATCGATAATATTTTTACCTATAACTAATTAGAACTTAATTTTATTTTTCTATTAATTCTCGAGCCAGTCCCTTGGGACTCGACCCCAACCCTTGGTTGGGTTGCTTTACTATTGTACGATCATCGACACTTGCATTGGAAGTTGTGTATTGATTACACAAATATCAAAATTGCACCATTGCCGGGGAGTGGTGTTATTTGAGAATTCTTAGTTTAGTAAAATTTTTGTTTTTCATAATTGTAGTTCACTTACTTTACTTTTAGTTTCATTTTGTTTGTTTGTGTATTGAAGCAGAAACATGGATATGAAGGATCATTATGGGTATCACACAGATCACCCCCCTCTTAAAAATGTTGTACCTTAGGGACAACTTCATAACGTTCAAACAGGTAGGGGATGTGGCTGAAGTTTCAAGCAGTGCTAGAACCATGTCTATCTCATGGGATGACCGACAAAGCACTACTGGAATGCTTCTATAGGGGTCTTGGACCCGAAAATAGAAGTATCGCCGATCAACTTTTCACGGGTGGTATGCTACACCAACCCTATGAAGTAGTAGCAAATCTCCTTGATGGCATAGTTGAAACCAACAAGGAAGCCCAAAAGAAACATGAGTGGGACGCACTAGTAACTCAAGTAGATATTCTGTCCAAACGAGTCATGGTGTAGGAAGCACAAACACTTCTCCCTATGAGAGTGTAAAAATGGGAAGAAGCATGGGGGTGTGCGAAATGATGAAGTTCTCTCACTCATTCAATAGAAAATTGAAGCACAAGAAAAGGTGTTGAATGAGATGAAAGAGAACATCAAAATACTAAATAAAACATCAACCTGTAACTCCATGACAATTCAGCTACAAGATGCCCAGATAGGCCATTTGATATCAGGTCACTATCCACCGTTTGCAGAGGATTCACCCAGTAACACCATAGACGACTAAGACGATGAGGACTAGGTGTTAACTTGCATCTTACGACGATGTTAACTAAGGCTTTTTTTGGGAAGCAATCCAAAACCCTTTATTGCTTTATGTTGATTTGAGAAAATAATGGTGTGTTCATTGTGCAGAAGAAGTGTGGGAAGCATTTGGAAAGAAAGAGAATGGCAAGGGAAATGTTGGTTGGCGAGTCACAAAAGTATTAGGCGACCCGACTCACACCACCATTTGATCCAACCCAGCCTAGGTTTGGGGTTTGTAAAACTCGGCGGTCCCAAAGAAATGATTGGTGAGTCGCCGATCAGCTAGGCGACCCGATTAGTATTGCCGTTTGGATCCCCACAATAACTGAGGGATTCTGTAAAACTCAGCGAGGAAGGTGATTGCTCAGCGTGATGCCGAATGGGTCGGCGCTCACGACTAATGTCGCCGAGTGAGCAAGAACTGGACGATTCTTCAAGCCAAAGGTTTAAAAGTTTCAATTTCCTATGCTCTCCTTAATTTTCAAACTTTACAAACTTACACCTACTTTTACTTTCAATATAGTTGCATCTCTATTATATTTTGGTTGATTTATGCTCGGAATTGGATTACCTTGCTGCCTAGCACGTCAATCATTTCGTAGTCAGCACAAAAGGTCGGTTTTCTATGCCCCGAATTTATTTTATTAAAATTTATGCTCATTTGCAATAACCAGATCTTGTTGAAAGTATTTTGACCTTGCCGGATAGGACTAGATTTTTTGCGCGCATGCTTTAATTTGACAATCATGCTCGAGTAGTTGTGATTGTTGAATTCTAGTAATTGTATGCCTTAATCAGGATTAAAATTTGAAGGGTTGTGTTTTGGTGCTATAGGTCATACCTTGATTGTACTAGTGCACACTTTGATTTTGTCTTCAGGGGTTACAGGGTTGAATTTGAGAAGATGGGTTGAAAATAGGTACGTTGAGCCATTTGGCGAGCTGGGTCGAGCTCACCGAACAACTCAGCGGTTCATTTAACGTCCCCATCTCGCCTTAAATTTAATGATAAATGTACTATTAATTCTGTAACTTTCGGCGGACTAACTCTAGATCACCGAATGATATCGGTGACTCACCGAAAGAGTCGGTGATGTCTATCAGTGCTTTTGTGAAATATTTCTCTAACTTTTCTTCAAGATTTTGCAGATATGACTAAACCTAAAGCTGCTGAAAGAGTAACGGTAGCATAAGAGAAGTCCAATGGAATTGAGATAAAGGAAGATGCAGTTATGTCAAAATGAAAAGCTTCGAAACTACCCACAACTACTAGGAAAGGATAGGGAAAAAGGCCTACTCCTGCCAGGAAAACCATCACCCTAGATCCTAATATTCCTCCATGGGCCAGGGGATTCTGCATAGCGATGCATGTCTTTCTGGCAGACTCACAATCAACAAACCTTGGTGAAGCTGGCACTCCTGTTCCTTCTGGGTTACTCCGGACACTGAAGCCCAGACAGATGAAGAGACTGCATAGACAAGAATTCTCTTTACCTCGCTCTCTGTCTTTCTTTATTTTACATTTTGGATTCTGTGTTATTTGCATTTAAGGACAAATTGCTTTTATTTGTGGTGGGGTGACGCCCACTTTTGTGTGTTAGTTGTGACTCGTGTTTTTATGTAAATATTTGGGCTATTCTATTTAAATTGTGTTTACACTGCTTTTTGTGAATGGATGTTTGACCCTGTGGCTCCTTTTATTTTAAATTGCAAAATGATTTTTGAGCCTTTCAAAATCGAAATTTTTTGCCACCTCTCGTGTGTTGAATGTGGTTGTTCTTTCGCAAAATTTGAGTCTCGATTCTGATCAATTCCGATGACTTGAATAGTGCTCTCAATCGAACGAACATGAATGCGCGGCTACGATGAGGCCAAATGAAGTTTCATAGACAACATTTGAACTCTTTGCATCTCATTATGACTAGCCTAGTATCGAATTGAGTCTCTTGTGATGATCATTGCACACTAGCGAAACTGTGGAGTCTTGTTTGACTTATAGTGTCAATACCTAGTGTGATGAGCTTACCCGTGAACTATGCATGATGGATCCTAGAATTTGCCTTGTTGTTCCGGTCAACTAAGTGATGCTATCTCTTGATATGATATTAGGCAACTTCTAAGAGTGTGAGCCAATTTGAGATAAACCTCTTTTGTGGCCTACCTTGTGAGTGTGTGTGAACCTCTTTTGAACACCCCTTGAACCTTACCTTTCTTTGAAAGAAACTTGATGAAAGCAATGACCTTTGTTTATCCATTACCTATAATCCTCATGAAGTTGTGGTTTAGTTGAATAGCCAACTTAGGCAAAAAGCCTAAGTTGGGGGTGTGATGAAAAGATAAGGGAAAGTGAAGAAGTGCAAGGAAAGTCTCCTCTTATCCATGGTTTTGAGAAAAATGGAACCCCTCCATATAAATAAAAAGAATGAAAAAGAAAGTTGTGCAATAAAATACAAAAGAAATGGGGTTTCCAAACAATTCATGGAAAGTGAATAATTGGATGACTTATGAGCACTAAAGAAAATGATGAAGGAAGAGGAAAGGAACTATTGTAAGTACCACATTTCATGCAAATAAAATTCAATGAGCCTAAATGACCATACCTTTGCACTCAGCCCCATTACAAACCTTGAAAATACCTTTTTTTTCTTGAGTGAGCTGAAGCAAGTGTTGATTGGAAAATACAGGCAAACCTATGGGTGAAATTATGCATTATGTTCTTCTTCGTTAGTGTGAGCGTTGCCTTTGATTCCGAAGCTTTAAACTGTGAACTATTGTGTGAATATGGAATCAATCTTTGTGTGAGGGCATTTGAACACTTTGGTCGAGCTTGAACTTGCATTTGAAGCAAGTATTGTGAACATGAGATTCTTTAATGTTGGTGAGTCACAACTTGAATCTTTGAGTGCACATTTGATCTTTGCATAAGTAAATTAACTCTTGTTGTGTGCATTCCTGATTGAGTATTTTGTAGCATTGTTCGAGATACCCTTTTTGAACGGCTGAACTTGAGTTTGCTTGAGGACAAACAAAAGTTTAAGTTGGGGGTGTTGATGAGTCTACAAATTGGACTCAATTAGGGCTACATTTTGATAGAATTAGTGTCCTCAAATGCATATTTTATCTCAATATCTGATGAAAACCCTTAGGTAAGCCTATCACCGAGCAATTTCGCAAAGCTGTACTATGTCGCCCAATGATCCAAAACACGACGATGCAGAAGGATAGAGCAAGACGACCATGAAACCTACAAAAGGGCGGATCGCCGATTTGATTAGCAATCTTGACTAACGACTCCGAATGATCCACTGCAGGACATATTTTTAAAAACTATAAATTCTCATTGAGAGTTGTAGCTTATTATGATATTTTTAATATAGAATTTTTATCATAGATTTTTGAGTTCTAAGTTTGGAGAGGGTTTTGAAGAACTTGAAGATTCAAAGGGTTTCAACTCCAAGAATTTGGACTTGGGTCTTGTGGATTCTTCATACCCATTTGAATGCAAACTCATTTTGGTATAAGTTTCTATCTCTTTTACATGTCTAGCTAAAACCCCAATTCTTGAGGTGTGATTTTGTGAATTTGGGTTAGATTATCTGTTGGGTCTAGCTTTTTGATGGTTTATTTGTTGGGTAAATGTGATTTTGTTTAGTAGTTGTGGTGGAACTTAATGAAGTTGTAGTTGCAAATACGATTTCACCTTTGTTTTGTCGGCTTGGTCGAGAGAGAGGTCGTAAAACTAAGACTACTAAATTGATGGCCGATGGGATTGGGTTGACATGAGGTTCAACTCGAGAGAGTAAACCCTATTCCTTCTCCCACACACTCAGGTCGAGAGAGTGAGTGGGCTAAGGCGGAGGCTATTCTTCATGCGGCAAGTTGTTGTCCGAGAGGAACCCATTTGATTTGGGATAAGTTGCTCAAGAGAGAATTTACCCCCACTATAGTCTAGCCTAGTCACAAATATTCAACGGATTTATTATCAAAAGCATGTACCCAATAGTTTAGTGTATCCCGTATTCCTATCATATCCCGAGAATCCCATCTTCTTGATTAGTGCTCTTTGCATTTTTGATGTTTTTTGCTTACTTGTGACAAACCCCATTTGTTAATTGACGCGTGTGTCACCCCTTTGAATTAAAATGTTTTTAATTGATAATATTTTTAGCTATGACTAATTAGAACTTAATTTTATTTTTCTATTAATTCTTAAGCTCACTCCCTTGGGACTCGACCCCAACCTTTGGTTGGGTTACTTTACTATTGTATGATCGTAGGCACTGTAATGACCCGAGAGCACCCCCTAGCTGTTACATGTGTATTCGACCTCTCGGAGGTCTTATACAAGCCTTAGCATTCATTCATCGCATTCGGTAATAAAAACCGTAAGGAATAAAAGCACTTTTTAAAACAAATCCATAATACTCATAAAATCTTTCAAATGTAAAGAAGTGGAATTTCTAAGTCTCATGTACCATCTTAGACACGAATAGAACATCTTAGGGATATAACCCCTTTACAACAAAATGTAAGTCTTATACAATGTCTAAGTGGAAATACTAGAAAGGTAACAACTATGTCCTCGAATATATGAGGACATACCAAGCTTCTTGAGAAGAGTCAATATCCCAAACTTCCTCAAAAGATCTCCTAACTTTCCACCACTTACACTTGTAACAATAGAGAAATATGGAGTTAGTACAATAAGTACTAAGTATGATGACCATGCAAGAAAACATGCACAACGGATATTTACAAGGAATGTATGCTTTTAAGACCTTCTTTAACAAACCTTTACAACCACAAGCATAAACCCACATTTCAAGTCACCATTCACAAATAAGACCATATTCACATCGTTTACAACTCAATTAACACAACTGTACCATACTTAAACAAGGTAGCAAAGTAATTCCTTCATTACCATTTAAGCCTCTATCTTAAGTCACCCTAAGCCACACTTAAGTGAATAATGAAGCGACCGCCCATACAACCTCTTCATATACACCTAAGTGTTCCTAACAGTTACCATAAACAAGGGTTTTATCATTACATTATAACATACTAAGTCAACATTCTTTATAACACCATCTAAGAGACACACAAGCATATAGGGGACAATCACATAATAGCCCTAAGGCTTAGGGATCTCACTTTAGCATCTTTTAAGCCTACTCGTGCCATGTGTAGATAGCATCCCATACTACTACCTACACATAGTAGAACCTATCCAATACTAGAGTGCACATCCCATGTGATGGACATAGGCCTTAACCGACATAGACCACACTAGCAAGGTATGGAATCCGGAGTCTATCCTACTCCGCAGAGGTTGTTCTACTTGCCAAGGGTAGAACTAAAAGAAACCCATATTGGCACACGGTTTAAGAGATGTCCAAGGATGTTCATTGTGCCTAATCTCATGCTCAACTAGGCCACCATCCTAACCACATCCACTCGGTGCTTAGCCTTGGTTTCCATAGAGTATTCAATCACATATGTACTAGAGAGGGTTCCTTTTCTAGTTCAACCAATTCATAGTACCTCTTCCCAAGAAAGGCCCCATTTCTTAGTCATAGCCAATCTAG
>JAJOOR010025144.1:0-20582 GCA_036250505.1 Solanum acaule | reverse complement strand
TATTTTAGTAAAAGAGTAGGGAAATATTGAGAATAGGTAAAGAAATGTTGTGTATTTAAGTAAAATTAGGCAAATCACATAGTATAAGAAGGAAATTACTTCCTATCCCTACTCTTTCATTAATTACCAAAAATCCCCTTTTTAGTGTCTTTCGGATACATAATATAGCAGCGCGGATACTTTAATTAATAAAGGGCGGATACTTAAATTATTAAGTTGTTGGCACGAATACTTTAATTAATAACGGGCGGATACTTAAATTAACGGGCGGATGCATAATATAGCAGCGCGGATACTTTAATTAATAACGGGCGGATACTTAAACTAATAAAGTATCCGGTTAAGTTGAATTGGGGAAAAATAAGGGATTTTTGTATTTTAGTAAAAGAGTAGGGAAATATTGAGAATAGGTAAAGAAATGTTGTGTATTTAAGTAAAATTAGGCAAATCACATAGTATAAGAAGGAAATTACTTCCTATCCCTACTCTTTCATTAATTACCAAAAATCCCCTTTTTAGTGTCTTTCGGATACATAATATAGCAGCGCGGATACTTTAATTAATAAAGGGCGGATACTTAAATTATTAAGTTGTTGGCACGAATACTTTAATTAATAACGGGCGGATACTTAAATTAACGGGCGGATGCATAATATAGCAGCGCGGATACTTTAATTAATAACGGGCGGATACTTAAACTAATAAAGTATCCGGTTAAGTTGAATTGGGGGAAAATAAGGGATTTTTGTATTTTAGTAAAAGAGTAGGAAAATATTGAGAATAGGTAAAGTAATGTTGTGTACTTAAGTAATTTGATGCTTATGGGCCAATTATTATAGTGTGTTTCGGTAAATTTCACAAATAGACAAATCAATATTCTCATATTTATAGGGTTAGGTACACAAATCATGTGGATCAGCTCTTAATCTTCAAATGGGAAACCAATTATGTAATATTTAGCCCAATGCCCATGTTGGGCCAAGCTTGTCACAGAAAATGCTAAAATACAGGCTCGATTAGCCCAATGGATAGATTTACTTGAATGGACTGAGTTGTACATTAGTTCATTTATTTTAGGAACTGAAAAAAAAAGGGAAATTTACAGAAATTTCACTAGTTTATGAACTAATTACTTATAGATACATTCTAATTTGTAGTATTACGAATCTCACCAGATTATGGTGTGTAGATACATGTATCTCGGGATATATGAGGGCCAAAATTATGTGTAGTTTGTTCTAGATACACTGTATCTAAGTGGATTTGGATGTATCTAAGATATATAGAGAAATCTCGCTCTCCCCCCTCCCAACTCGCACGCCACTCTCCTATGTATCTAATATCCCAGATACATGCAAATCACACGAGATACACACAAATACATGTATCTAGTGTGATTCACATGTACTTAGATACATGACTATCTCCCTCCCCATCTCACCCGCCTCTAGATCTCCCTATTTTAGTGTATCTGATAGCAAAAATACACCTATTAGAATTAGCATATATAATATGGATGTATGTCTAGTAAGCAATATGGATGTATGTCTCGTAAGTTAAATTAGGAATATGGTGTATCTTCCTCTATATATGGTAGCAAAACTCTTAATTAGTGGTAAGATACGAAATCTTTTGTAAGTATAAATAGGATTAGCATATATGTCTGGTATTCATACATTCATATTGTATATTCTAATTCGTCAGAGACCAATCCTACCTCTCAGATGTATGCAGAAACATGATGGTTCAATGCAAGATTTAGGCATATAACTCGTCAACATTATACTCTCCTAGATAAACTTTCAGGCAATAATAGCTCAGCCATGTGCTGCATAAAGTAAAGAGGAAATACCCAAAACATTGTATTAAACAATCCAAACTCAATGTCACCATCAACACACATGACTTAAAATTGATTCTTGTAAATATATAGAATATCTGGAAGTCGAAATGATACTAATAAATATACTCTATTTTCCTAGCTTAGACTTAATTTTTCCTTCGATGATGGACATACTTCCCTGGTTCATGGTTTTTCATCATCCATTTGAGCTCGATCCTCCTTGTCTGCAACAATTAATTAAGATGTATGCCATCAAAATTAATGGGATCAATACAACAACATGGAACTAATATCATCTATGCTAACAACTAATTAATAATAATTTTTTTTTCAGAACAAGCTAGATATGGTTGTTGCTTTACCTCTCATCATCCGCCGGCTGAAAAAAAATTTCACTTGCCAGAACACAGCGGTGTATGTGACACCTAACAACTGAACCAAAATAAATAAATATCAGGGTAATAATCGATCAACCAGCAAGGGGTAAATTAATTTTGAGTACCGTATAAGAAACCAGCATCTCAGCACCTGCCTTCGTTGCCTTCGCATCGTTAACAGGGCCAGTGTAGTATCTCTGGAATAAAGAGAGTGTTAATTATAGGCTAAAATTGAAATTACTAAACAATTAATTAATTAACGTACCTGACAAAATTTGATGACGGATTGGTGGAATCTGGTGCGGTGCAAGACGCCACCGTTTCTCATGCTAGAAACTAAATGCTTTGTCGTGATATCAATCGTAGCGTTAAAAAAACGAGTTAACAGTCCCATCTACAACAATTGTGAATCTGAAATCACAAACTAATACAGTAGTGGCGGTGGATCAATAGGTTTTATGTAAATGCTTGTAGGTCTAAAAATATTTTAACTATTCAACAAATATTATAACCCAATAGCTGGTTTAATGGTGTTAATTTGACTCATCCAAAGACATGTAGTTTTCAAAAACCAACGCAAAGATCTGGTCCTCAATTTCCCCCAAAATACGATTCTACTGTAAGTAGCAAGCAACACACTGCAATTCACTACTTATATGAGAGATATGTGGGCAAATTTATAGACCATTCTTTTGTAAAGAAACACAATCGAGGGGCGCAGCTAGATGGGAGTCGTGGGTTCGGACTAACCCATTAGTTTTTTCATAGACACTGTATTTGTACTAGAAAATTAATTAAAAGAGTATTTGTTGGTTGTGACTGGATAATTTTTCTTCCTTTATAAGGTGAACAAGTTCTAATTCAAAAAAGAATAAAAAATTATGGAAATGACATTAGTCACTATGCTTGTATAGATTAGTGGATTTACTAATCAAACGAAAATGAACTTTTTTGGTCGATGAAATCAAAAAGATCAGTAAGAAATTCTGTTAGACCGAAAAGAAGCTAAGGTATTAGGAAAGTAAGAGCAAAAAAATTAAGACCACTCATTTTCAATGAGACGAGCTTTGATTTTTCGAAGTCCATGTTAATTAAGTGAATTTTTAGATATTGAACTACTAAATAAAAAAATTTAAAAAATCGTGGTGTCGGACAACCTAAAATTTGCGCAAGCAACATATTTCAAATGTATTGGAAAACAGTGTTTTTGGAGTCACATAAACGTGTCCTTCAACTGTCATCTATTAGCCTTCAAGTGGCGTTTTACGTGTTAATTGATATTTTACATAGTGTTTTATGTGTATTATGCCATATAGTATATAAACGTTTATTTATTCAATTTTATATAAATTTAAGTATCTATTTATACATACCCAAAATTAAAGGACATAAATGTTAGTTAAGGCGAAATCAAATGAACTATTGATGTATTGTGCCTTTTGATTTCCTTCCAAATATTTTTACAAACTAAAACTATAATACAGGTACCAAAAGAGTATTTCATGAACCTACATAAGGTGAACAACTAAAACTAGTATCAATATTTTGTCGCCTCTTTAATCGATTTTATGTGGTTGTTTTTCCTGGGAAATAATTTAAGTCTAAGTTATCAGTACCATTGTGGTAAGTGATAAGTATTTTTCAATTCTTAATTAGAGGTCTCATATTTAAATTTTGATATGGAGTTGTTGATAGAAAAAACGTTTTACCTCTAAAGTGGGACTTCCAAATACAAATTGAGATTAAGCGAGCTTCAAAACAGATACGGCACATCAAATTGGAAAACATAAAAACATATTATTATCTTACACATTATAGCTATGTAAGATACAAAGTTCATATTTCCTTGTACTTCATTGTAATTTGTATGCATTCCAAATGTCAACGCCGTGCAAGTGATGGACGACTTATTCCAAGCAAATAGTTGTCCATTTTTGCTAATTTAAAGAATCAAAAATCCAAACTCAATGTCACCATCAACACACATAACTTAAAATTGATTCTTGTAAATATATAGAATATCTGGAAGTCGAAATGATGCTAAATATAACATGAAAGTAATAAATATACTTAATTTTTGCTTCAATGATGGATATACTTGTTCTTAAATTCCATGGTTCATGGTTTTTCATCATCCATTGCCTTGGCCTGAGCTCGATCCTCCCTGTCTGCAACAATTAATTAAGATGTATACCATCAAAATCAATACAACAAGATGGAACTAACATCATCTATGCTAACAACTAATAATAATTTTTTTTTCCAGAACAAGCTAAATATGGTTGTTGCTTAATTACCTCTCATCATCTGCTGCACGACAGGGCTGAGAATATTTTTGTAGTGCCAGAACACAGCGGTGTATGTGACACCTAACAACTGAAACAAAAATATTATGAGGGTAATAACTCAAAAAATAATCGATCAACCAGCCAGCAAGGGGTTTTGAGTACCGTATAACAAACGAGCATCTCAGCACCTGCCTTCATTGCTCTCTCATCGCTAACAGGGCCAGTGTAGTATCTCTGGAATAGAGAGAGTGTGTGTTAATTATAGGCTAAAATTGAAATTACTAAAACAATTGAACGTACCTGACCAAATTTGATGACGGATTGGTGGAATCTGGTGCGGTGCAAGACGCCACCGTTTCTCATGCTAGAAGCTAAATGCTTTGTCATAATATTAATCGTAGCTATAACATAAGGTTTTATTAGTGCCTTCATACTTACTTGTGAAGATATCTGTATGTATCTACAACAATTGTGAATATGCCGGTCTTTTTTATGCTACCTTTGTTAGTGGCGGTGGATCAATAAGTTTTCTAGGGTTTATGTAAATTTTGATGGAATTAAGACTCTAGAAGGTGTGTTGAGTTTCAATTAGAATCCTTAGAGGCTAGTTAATCCTAAACCTTATTTTATGCATATATAAAGGGTACCTACTAAATTATCTTAAAAGGGCATCTCAAAAATATATTTATATAGAGGTCAAATCTAAATCATCCTAGTTCGAGAAATACGCCACCTCGAATCATGGATAAATCTTATGAGAGGAGAATCAAGGGAGGAACAAAATTGTATACCCGCATTAATTATCAATAAAATATTCATGTTTCTTGGTTTATTTATTTTTCATATGTTTAAAATTTGTTGCAAACACCCTTAACTATATTTTTGTCCGATTTAATACTTTAATTATTCAACAAATATTATAACCTCATAGCTGGTTTAAAGACATCCATTATCCAAAGACTTGTAGTAGTTTTCAAAAACCATGCTCCTCAATTTCCCCCAAAATACGATTATGTAAGTAGCAAGCAACACTGTGCAATGTCAGTACTTATGAACAAACAAATTATTGACCGTTCTTTTATGAAGAAGAACACACAGACGTAGAATACAACTTTTTTGAAGACAATGAATTACTTGGAATTTTAAAGACACAAAACAGTATCGATGTCCAATATCTGCAATATGGAATATATCATATCAGATTCAATTTGTTTACAAGCGTGACCTCTTAGAACGGCCCTTCATTAAGACAGTCAGGTAACAAAAGATCATGCACAACTGTAAGACAATCAGCAGTTGGTGTTGCCACATCCATGACATAGGAAAGTTGATGTTGCAAAATAAATTATGGGAAGATTGATATCTTCAGATTATTGCAATCGAAACAGGTTATAAATACTTAAGTAAAAGATTACTCATTTCACTCTCTTGTTTGTTGTATTCAAATATGAGCATGATGATGGAATCACATGCAAAAGTAAACTAAAAGTTACTAATATCAGTTGGTATAACCGATTGATCATTTCGGTTAAAATGTGATGCAAATGAAATTGAGAATTCATATGGTTGTATGTTAAAGAAAAAAAAAATTCTTCAAAAATTTTGTTGGGTGGGTTGTTCTCGTGATAAAATGATTATTTGAAACATATAAATTATTTGGAACATATAAAAAGGTGAATATGAGCCCGTTCACCTTTCATGTGAACCGCTTACTATTATGATTTAATAAATGCATCTATGGTATGTCACATGTGCATTTGTTATCAACTTACAAATTGATTTTTTTGTAAGGCCGTTTGCTCGAATGGTTAAATTAAGAGTACAGTTTCAAATTATAAAATTTTGTTAATAATGGTGGTTGGTTTATATGCCTCCAATCATAGCCAGACCATTGATTATGAGAACAACACTCTCAAATAAAATTTGATATTAATGTGTTTATTTAATATGTACTCATCAAGCCAACAAGGTTCTCCCATTACAATTGGTTCAAAGTCAAGAACCAAATAATTTCCATCTAAAAATTTGATGTCTGCGCGTGTTGCACTTATTTGTTAGTAGCAAAAAAATCAATCAATTATTCCTTTTTTGCCAGAATCAATGTCACTTTTCCATCCTTTCATTTGTTGCGCAAGTGCTTTTAACCTTTTCATTATATGCTCTTTGTTATTGTTCACTTGATCTGTATAACATATATAATTTTCACTTTGTTGGAATAAGAAAATGCAAATTGTAAAAGTCTCACGTCTAGGATTAGAGAAATCAAGGATTGTATTAATGAAAATAATATTGAGTTACAAGCTCCTTATATAGGAGAAAAGTCCTATTCTAGTTATACTAGGAATCCTACTACAACACAAATATTTACATGAGTAGTATTATATTATAACTCTAATACCTTATCCTAGTCGACTCCTGCAATATACAATAGCTTAGTCATACATAACTTAGGATTTAGTAGTCTAGTCCTAGTATGACTCTAACTCTAACTTGTCAGCCTGCTTTGATGGACCTGTTCCTTCGACATGTTCCATCAGTCTTCAAGCTTCCTTTAACACTTCCCTTCAATCTAGTGAGTGGAGGAACTGTAACTCCTAGCTTGCTGCGAAAACCAGAGAAAACCTATTTTGTTAAGGCTTTGGTATGAATATCAGCTAGCTGATCCTTAGACTTCACAAACTGAGTAAGAAGTTGTCCCCTAGCCACTTTCTCACGAACAAAATGATGGTCCATTTCAACATGTTTGGTTCGAGCATGCATAACTGGATTAACCATCATGTACAAAGCACTCATGTTATCACAATACAACGTAGGAACAGATCGAATGAACACTCTAAGATCATGAAGAAGATACACAATCCAAGTCATTTCTGCAGCAGTGGAGGCTAGTGCTCTATACTCAGCTTCAGCACTCGATCGGGATACTGTGGTCTGTTTCTTGGAGGTCCAAGAAATACAATTTGCACCTAGGTAGATGATATAGCCTGTAGTTGATCTCCTAGTAGTGGTACAACCACCCCAATCAGCATCTGAGTAGCCATACAACCTACATGGTGACTGTGAAATAATTATGAGTCCAAAATATAGAGTACCTTTGATGTACCTGAGAATCTTTTTTACCCCTTGAAGGTGTTCAGTGTTTGGGCTTTACATAAACTAGCTAGCTAAATTCACGGCATGAGTGATATCAGGTTTTGTGAGGGTCAAATACTGAAGGCTCCCTACTATCATTCTGTACAATGAGGCATCTACAAGACTTCCCACAACTTCATGCAAACCATGTTTTTGCGCCAAAAGTGTGGCTACAGCCTTTGACAAACTCATCTCTGTCTTGGCCAATAACTCAGCAGCATACTTGCTTTGATTTAAGTGAATTCCTCCTTCGAAATACTTCACCTCAACTCCTAGAAAGAAGTGTAAAGGGCCAAGATCTTTCATAGCAAACTCATTCCCAAGTTGGAGAACCAACTCTGAGACATGATATGGATTACTTCCTGTGACAATAATATTATCCATATATAACAAGAGAAATATTTTGCCTTTGTGAGTTTGCAAAGTAAATAAGGAAGGGTCAGCCTTACTACAAATGAAACCAAGGTGTAAGAGATGCATGCTAAACCTATCAAACCAGGCTCTTGGTGCTTGTTTAAAACCATACAATGCCTTTTTAAGTAGACACACATGATGAGGATATTGGGGATCAATAAAACCAGGAGGTTGACTCATGTACACCTCCTCTTGTAAGAAGACATGGAGAAAGGCATTTTTGACATCTAGTTGCCTAATTTCCCACTTTAAAGTAATAGCAATGGATAGAACCACCCTAATAGTTGTGGCTTTAACCACAGGACTAAATGTTTCTTCAAAATATATCCCTTCAAGCTGCGAGAATCCCCTTGCCATAAGTCTGGCCTTGTATCTATCTACTGTCCCATCAGCTTTTAACTTTGTCTTGAACACCCATTTTGAGCCAACCAAATTTATACCAGGAGATTTGGGCACCAAAATCCATGTCTTGTTAGTATGTAAAGCATCAATTTCTTCCTGCATTGCTGCAAGCCAATGAGGTGACCTTAGTGCTTCCTTAGTAGTATTTGGTTCTCTCAAAATTTATGTGTTGCTGCAAGCAACAAGTGACAAGTGATGTTCATTCGCCTTGTGCCTAGTGATCATATAATGCCCTTGTGGTGCGGGAAGTATCTCAACTGGTACATCAACCAAAGTAGTTGACTGGAGTGTAGCATTGTCAAATTGATGGTCAACTGGTATATCAACTAAAGTAGTTGTTTGGTGATGCTTATTGGCTGGACCTGTAAGTGCAACATGTTCCTCACTGCTACTAGCAGATCCAAAATCTGCAGCTGGAGTTTCAATACTACTGTATGGAGCATCACCTTCAACCTGTTCCTCAGCATCTGATATTGCGCCTGAGAGGTCAATAGTACTCTCATCATCAAGGAGTATATGAGTTGTAGCAGCATTATCACCAGTAATGTGTGGACTAGCAACCTGTACTTTCCCTGAATCTGAATTATCATGTGCCTGTAGTTTAGAGAAAGATTAACAAAAGTAGCAAGATGAGGTGAGACATCAATGTTAGTCTGAGATTGCTTTGGAGACGCATAAGGTAATGTGTTTTCATCAAACACAACATATGTGGATATGTAAACCCTCCTTGTAGGGGGATGATAACATCTATATCCTTTGTGTAAGTTGTTGTACCCTATGAACACACAAGGGTAGGTCTTTGGACTGAACTTGTTGTTACCCTTGATTTATGGGAAACATCTACACCCAAACACTTTTAGGCTGTTATAATCAGGTTGTTCCCCATACAACTTAACAAATTGAGTCACCATCTTTAGGACTGAGGAGGGCAGTCTATTGATGAGTAATACTGTCGTGAAGAAAGCCTCAACCCAAAGAAACAAATGTAGATTAGCATGAAGTAGTAGAGTTAAGCCAATCTCCACAATATGCCTGTGTTTTCTCTCTGCAACTCCATTTTGTTCAGGTGTGTTAGGACATGAAATATGTCTCACAATGCCACAATCTTCCAGATTCTTAATGAAGTCTGTTTGGATAAACTCACCACCTCCATTACACTGAAAAATCTTAATTTCTTTAGAAAATTATTTTTCCACCATTTTCTGGAATTTTAGAAAGACCTCAAAGAATTCAGATTTCTTTTTCAGTGGATAAATCTATGTATATCTCGTGTGATCATCAACAAAAACGACATAATATTTCATATGTTGGGAAGATTCGACAGGAGCAGGTCCACATAAATCACAATAGATTTTCAATAAAGGTTCTTTCTCAATTTTATTTCTCAAACCAAATGGAAGTTTAGAACTCTTTCCCAACTGACAACTAGAACAAACAGTAGACATTTTATTCCAACTACTAATATTGATGCAACTATTACTATTCAAAACTTTTAAAGACTTCGAACTAGGGTGTCCTAATCTAATATGCCACATGTTGTCTGACGTGTTCCAATCGTGTGCAGCAGTCAAAGCATAGAGATTATTATCTTCCAAAGCATAGAGTTCATTCCTTTTAGTTCCCTTGGTCAGTAGTGTCCTTGTCTTCTTGTCCTTTACAACAAAGTTAGTTTCATCAAATTCAAGAGTGCAACAATTATCCTTTGCAAGCTTACTAACTGAGAGTAAATTTTTATTAATCTTAGGGACTACAAAAACTTCTTTTAACTTTAGACCTGATCTGGATATGTTTCTAACATGTGTTATGTCTAACTTTGATCCATTCCCAATAATGATTTTATCTGGTCCATTGTAGTGTTTAAGATCAGTTAGGATACCTGAGTTATGTGTCATATGGCTATTTGCACCTGAGTCCACATACAAGGTGTCATCAGTGTTTTGTAGATTAGTACCAGACAATGCTTGTGGTAGCTCATCTGCGGTCTTACCTTACTTGTTGCAGAAAGAAAAGTAGCATTTTACAAAGAGCTTTGATTCATTAAGATGAAAACTTCACACAACAACGCTCCTTCCCCATATGGAGTTCGGAACCCAAAGGCAATCGTAGAACTACTGTGAGCGGTCTAAACTTCCACCCTTATTTCTTTCTTCATATTGTAAAGGTCCTCTGACAAGGACATCTCTTTCTCTGCTTTAGTCCTAAAGTCCATTAGGTCATCCGGGGTGAACAAGAATTGGGGATCGGATGCGGGCGAAATTCCCGCCAGCATGATTAGGGTTAAGGGAAGGATTGCTGCGTCATAGTAGGCGGCGGGGGTAAGAGTAATCCCACCTGTAAAAACACTTAAGAGCAGTATGGTTATTCCTACCACAAATTTGGCACGCATCAGTATTGTTCCTCTCATGACTTCCACTTGAAGAACTGTTCTGAGGACTTGGTCCGTTTCTGCTGTTATAAGAACATGTTCTTTTTCCAGCAGGCTTAAAGCCTGTTCCTCTAGAATTGAAATTATTGTTTCCTCTTCTTTGAGAGTAGTTTCCTCTTCCCCTGCCTCTTTGGGCGGAGAATACCATGTTATGGTTTTGTTGAGGCACTTCTTCTTCATCCTCCCTCATATCAAAACCCCTGAGAGCATTAACAAATTGATTAAGAGTAGGATATGGTGTCTTACCTAGCATGACAGTCCTGAAGGTCTTGAACTTAAGACCTAGACCTCTAGCAGAATTAATCACTTTGCTATCTTCATCTACCGGCTTGTGAATGGCTGCAAGGCCATCACATATGCCTTTGAATTCCTTAATATATTCGTCAATTGTTTTGATTCCTAGCTTCACACTTTGCAGTTGTTGTTTGAGCTGGAACTCCTTATCTTTTGTTGCTTGAAGATAGGCTTCTTCCAAGCATTCCCACATCTCCTTGGCAGTTGAGCAGCCTACGATCAAGTACATGCTTTCTTCTGTCAAGGTGCCTGAGATCTAACTCCTTAACAACACATCCTTCTCCTCCCAGTCATCAACAATATTGCTGTCTTCTGCACCCTTCTCGCCTGCTACAGCTTTCTCAGTAGTCTGTCCAGTGGAACATGTATCTTTAAGTGGTTTTGTAATGAGGTAGGTTAATCTCATCACTTGAATCAACTGAGACATCTGTGTCCTCCATATAAGATAGTTCGTTGGCTTAAGTTTAATGGAGCAGGATGAAATAAGATGATGAAGTGAAGAGGTCGAAAGAGTGTTGGTAGAAGGGGCCATTGCGGTTTGATTTTGTGGTTGTTTTGGTTTTGATCAAATACGTTAAAGAGCGGAAAAGCTTTATTGCTCTGATACCATGTAAATTAGGTCTTGGGCCTAACTCACACCCCAAATGACCCCTGAAATTAATAACAAGAACTACAAAAAAATAGATCAGAAATGGATGAAACGTAAAAGTCTTTTAAAATAAACTATACATAATAAATTCTTGTCATTATCATGGAAACAAATATGACCATTTCAAGTACAAATCTACTACTTGATTGAGCACTACGGCGTGATGAAACATTAGCATTTTCGTCTAAGTCTATTATTTAGTATAACAATTTCTACTAGATCTATTATTAAAAATGCATATTAAAAATACATATTATAAATTTCTACTAGATCTAATATGGCGTAATAAACAGTTTTTTTATCTAAAGATAAGAACTAAAATTCTCAAGGAGATTTTGCCGAAAATTATTAGAAATGTTAATCAATTAACTAGAATTATGTTGATAAATATGTACATATAGTAAAGGTAATTTTGTCTTGCAGAACAAACAACTACATATATAATTTTAAAAAATTAATTTTGGGTCCAACATGTTGTAAATCAGTTACTCATTATGTACATGAAAATTTCAACTCAAAAAGAATTAATTTGTAATAGTCAAACCTATATGTTGTTGATGGCAATTTTTAGGCTCAAACCGACTACTTTAAGAAGTTGAGATTTATAATATTGTAATCTTTTTTTAAAAAATATATTAGTTTTATTATTTTATTCGTTTTTTTTTTTAGAGAAATTCTTAAGGGGGTTAGGTACTTTTGTAGAGATAAGATTAGTTACTTGGTTCGACATTTAAATTTTTTAAACTGATTAAGATAAATACAATTTTAAAAAATAATGTAAATATAATAAGTTGACATGTTCACATGGTATGCCCAGTTTCTATCAATACAACACCCTTTCACTTTCTCCGAGAGAAAATGAGTAATGGACATCGATAGATTAGTGGATTCACTCTGCTTTCCTTTCACTGTACCCCAACATCATTACCATACGAGAACCAAAAATATTGATATAGCCAGGAATAACTAATTAATACCAAGGGATTTCAATCAAGCACAAACCAAAAAGATACAACATACAACATTTTAAATAACTAGATAAGTTAAGTTACTTACTTAACCAAAAAGCCAAGCCATTATTCCTCCTTTTTACTAGAATCATTTTGCATCTTCATTTCTTTCATTTGTTTCATGTCTTTTTCAACCGATTCTATCCATTTTAATATTAGTTCTTTGTTCTGCTTCATTTGATCCTGTAGAGAAGATGCGATGTGATGTTCAATCAAGTGAGACGACACAATCGAACCCTGAAACAAACAACAAGAACCTATTAGAAATGACAATTGAGCCCTGAAACAAACAACAAGAACCTATTAGAAATGGATGAAAGAACAAGAATCGATTAGAAATATATGAAAGGTAAAATTCTTACAAATACTACGGAACAAAAAATGAGTGATTCAACTAGAAGTTTTTTGGCTGATGCCTCACTATGGCGAGGTTTAGCAGTGGCGTTTTGGCCACTCCAAAATTTCACACTTAAATCTCTTACATCATAATCAGCGTTCGAAATAGCTTCACCCAGCTCATCCACACGTGGGCTAGCCTTTAGATCAACAAGTTTTTGAGTTACATATTGGACAACCCCTGATTTCGACATTGTTTTGTTTCGGATTCATGTTGGCAGATTTTAGACGATGGCGGTTATATTTTATTTTCTTTTTGGAGGAGAAAGTTGGAGTTATATTGTTTTGTTTAGAATTTTTTTGTTTTGATAAATATTAAAAGTATATGTAATTTCAATTGAATTAAATTATAAATAACAACATTTATATAATTCAAATCAACACTAATTTATAAATATAATATACTGATAGATTTAATTAATAAATTTCTACTCATCTATTATGACGTACTAAACGTTTTTTTTGTCTAAAAATAAGAAATAAAATTCTAAACGAGATTCTACCAAAAATTATTAGAAATGTTAAACAATTAACTAGAAATATGTTGATATATATGTACATATAGTAACGGTAATTTGCCTTGCATAATAAACAATTACATATATAATTAAAAAAATTAATTTTGGGTCCAACATGTTGTAAATCAGTTACTCATTATGTACATGAAAATTTCAACTAAAAAAGAATTAATTTGTAATAGTCAAACCTTTATGTTGTTGATGACAATTTTTAGGATCAAACCGACTACTTTAAGAAGTTGAGATTTATAATATTGTAATTTTTTTTTTGAAATATATCAGTTTTATTATTATGTTCGTTTTATTTTATTTAGTGAATTCTTAAGGGGGTTAGGTACTTTTCTAGTGATAAGATTAGTTACTTGGTTAGGGATAAGATTAGTTACTTGGTTAGACATTTAAATTTTTTAAACTGATTCAGATAAATACACTTTTAAAAAATAATATAAAGATAAAAAGTTGACATGTTCACAACACCCTTTCACTTTCTCCGAGAGAAAATGAGTAAAGCACATGGATAGATTAGTGAATTCACTCTGCTTTCCTCTCACTATACCCAACATCATTACCATACGAGAACCAAAAATATTGGTATAGGCTGGAATAACTAATTAATACCAAGGAATTTCAATCAAGTACAAACAAAAAAGATACAACATACAACATTTTAAATAACTAGATAAGTTTAGTTACTTAACCAAAAATCCAAGCCATTATTCCTCTTTTTTTGCCAGAATCATTTTGCATCTTCATTTCTTTCATTTGTTTCATGTCTTTTTCAATCGATTCTATCCTTTTTAATATAAGTTATTTGTTCTGCTTCATTTGATCTTGTAGAGAAGAGAAGATGTGATGTTCAGTTCGATCAAGTGAGACGACACAACTGAGCCTGAAACAAACAACAAGAACCTATTAGAAATGACAACTGATCCTTGAAACAAACAATAAGAACCTATTAGAAATGGATGAAACAACAAGAACCGATTAGAAATATATGAAAGGTAAAATTCTTACAAATACTACGGAACAAAAAATAAGTGATTCAACTAGAAGTTTCTTGGCTGATGCCCCACTGTGGCGAGGTTTAATAGTGGCCTTTTGGCCACTCCAAAATTTCACATTAGAGTCTCTTATATCATAATCAACATCCGAAATAGCTTCACCCAGCTGATCCACGCGTGGACTATCCTTTACTTTATCAACAAGTTTTTAAGTTACATATTGGACAACCCCTGATTCCGACATTGTTTGTTTCGGATTCATGATGGCAGCTTTTAGAGGGCGGCGGTTATATTTTACTTTTTTTTTTAGGAGAAAGGTGAGTTCTATTGTTTTGTTTAGCATTTTTTTTCTTTTGATAAATATTAAAAGTATATGTAATTTCAATTGAATTAAATTATAAATAACAACATTTTTATAATCCAAATCAATACTAATTTATAAATATAATATACTGATAGATTTAATTTCTATTATAACAGTTAATATTTTACAATTGCATATTTAATTATATTATTAAGTTTTTAGAAAAATAATATATTTTGATCTTATAAAAAATATAGTGAAAGCAAATGTTTTTTTTAGAAAAATGCAAAGAATTATTTCCAATGCCAATTTTTTTTGGTATTATCTAATTTATATTTTTTAATACACTTTCAATCATTTTTTTTCTTGATATACATTTTAATTAGGAAATAAATATTGAATTTAATATTACCTTTTTTATTTTATGCTCGAAAAAAGTAAGTGTCCATTTGTCAACAAACAAAAAATTTCTCTACTAGGTCTAAAATCGTCTTTTTAAATATATATTCATTAGATTTAGTCTTTTAACTATTTATTATATTATTACTACTACTGAGTTGAAAATACTAAAAATTATTATAAAAAGAAAAAATTGATTAACTTTTACGTCGTTTGGTTTGAATACAAGTTATGATCGGATAAGTTATGCGTAAGATTTTATTTAGCGAGTGTTTGATTTGTCGTATTCAAAATAATATGCATTGCATACGTCTTATGAACATATTATTTGTTTACAAAACATACCTTTTACTTTATTAAGTTTTAAGAAAAAAAATTATATTTCTTTTTTACCAATAGAATAAAAGTAACTTTAATCACTTTGTTGACATTTTTGATAATTATGGACGTGACATTCGGATTCGACCCGATATTCGAATTGAGACTACCCCAACACTCGATCTGGGATCCGACATTCAAATCCAGATTCGATTCGAACACCCGAGATCGACGATCGATACAGGATTCGATACCTTACCTTGGACTCGATCTCAACTCTTGGCCCTGGATTTGACCCCAATCCTGAATTTGAAATGGGATCCCACACTCGAACTTGGACCTAACTTTTGAACCAAGATTCAATCATGAATTCATGACTCTCGATTTGAGACTCAGCTTTCAAATTGGGACCCGTCCTCGACACCTAAATTGGGATCTGACTTTCAAACTAATATTTAACCCTACACCCGACCTCAACGATCAACTCAAAACCTGAATCTGACACCTGATTTGGGACCCGACCTTGACTCTAGACTCAAAACTCAACTGTCGACTCGGTATTTGACCCAAATATGACACATAAATATGAACCCGACTTCTAATTCAAAATTTGATCCCAACTCCTGACCCGAGATCCAACTTCGAACTGAGAGTCGACCCTGATATTTGATCTGGAAATCGACTTTCAAATCAGGATTCGATACCGACACTAACACCTGACCTCGACGATGGATCCAGAACCTGAATCCGATACTCAATTTAGCGAGTGTTTGGTTTGTTTTATTCGAAATAATATGCATTGCATACATTTTATGAAAAATTATTTGTTTATAAAAAATACCTTTCACTTTATTAAGTTATAAGAGAAAATATTATATTTCTTTTTTAGCATTTGAATACCAGTAACTTTAATCACTTAGTTGACATTTTTTTCTAATTGTGGACATGACATTTGAATTCAACCCAATACACGAATTCAGATTTGACCCGATATTCGAATTGGGATTCGACCCCAACACTGGATTTGGGACCCGACTTTTAAATCAAGATTCGATCCGAACACCCCAGATCGACGATTGATTCAAGATCTGAACTCGATTTCAATTTTTCGCCCATGATTTGATCCCGATCCTAAATTTGAAATAGGACTCGACACCTGAACTGGGACCTAACTTTTGAACCAAGATTTGATCTTGAATTCTTGACTTCTGATTCGAGACCCGACGTCCAAATTGGGACCCGACCTCGACATCTAATTAGGGACCTGACTTTCAACTAGGATTTGACCATACACTTGACTTCGATAATCAACCCGAAACCTAAATCTGACACCTGATTTGACTCAGATGTAACACTTGAATATGAACCCAACTTTCGAACCAAGATCTGATCCCGACTCCTAACCCGAGATCCAACTTTCAAACCAAGAATCGACCATGATAATTGATCTAGAAATTGAATTTCAAATAAGGATTCGATACCGGCACCGACACCTAACCTCGACGATGGATCTAAGATTTGAACCCGATACTCAATTTGGAACCTAACTTTTGAACTGGACCCAACTCCGACACTCGACCTGGAAACCAACTTTTGAATCGGGACCCGACACTCGACCTCGACAACCGATCTAGGACCCGATACCAACACTGACAGACCTCGATGATGGATCTAGAACCCGAACTCGATACTCAATTTGGAACCTAACTTTTAAACTGGATCCAACTCTGACACTCGACCCGGAAACCAACTTCTGAATCGAGATCCGACACTCGATCTTGACAATCGATTTTGGGACTCAAACCCAACACCTGATTAGGGTCAAAAATTAAGATGTGATGTTGAAAAACGAGTTTTGAAAAAAAAAAAAAATTGGACTTTTTGGAGATGTGTTATTTTTCTTATATTTGAGAAAACTAGGTTGATTTGAAAAATATTTGTACCCGTATAAAGCTGAATGTAAGCATGATGATGTGACATGCTTCATTGGCAAAAAACGGTATTTATCTATTTTCTCAGAATTTTGAATTTTTTTACTTATTTTCTATTCTAAAACTTTAACAAAGAATTATATATTTCCTTATTAATTATTTTTAGCATTTCTTATATTTATTGAAATGATACGTGTTAAATATATATGTTAAGTATTAGAAATTTAATTGTCCCATTTATTCTTTCCTTATTAATACAATGTAATACTTTCCTAAAATCTCTCTATTTTCTTTATGTACTTTCATTTTCTTCTTACTAATTATAAGTAGTTATATTTCATTTATTTATTTCCTTATTAATGCAATATATGTTTTTCCAAAAATCTCTCTATTTGCTAAGGGTGGCAAAATCAAACTCAACACACTCAATCCGTCCAATCCATTTAGTTTTGGGCGGATTGTTGACCCGTTCATTCATTACATGAACTCATTTCAACTCTTTAAAATTGGGTTGCTATGTAATCCGAATTGACTTATAAGAAATCTTGTCAAAATATTTTTAAAAAGTTTGATATGTTATATATAGTTATAATAAAGAAAAAAAGTAATTTTAGTAGGTAATAAAATAGTTTTTAAAAATAAATAAAACAATTAATTTTAGTAAAAATTGGGATGGCTTGGGTATTGACCTGTTATATAACTCATTACCTAATCTGTTTTGACCCAAACAAAATTAAATTGAGTTGGGTTAGTTTTTTTAAAACAATAATTGTGGATATGAGATTTCAAGTAATCACACGTGTTAGGATACGACTAAGGGAAAATTACTTGAGTGTACACTTTTTAAAAAATATTTACGATATTTGTCAACATTATTTTTTTAACCATTTATAACAATTTGGTTGAATGAAAGTACTGCTAAAAGTTGCGAATGACAGCACTTTTTGCTAAGTTTAAAAGAACAAAATTGTTTAAGTATTGCTAAAAGTTGACAAAAATGGTAATAAATTAAAAGTATACTTAAAAGTGGTAATTGTTAAATAAAAAACCTTCACTTATGTAATTTTTCCTATGACTAAAGTACCCTCAACTTTAAGTAAATTTAATTGTCAAATCGCTGGTGTAAGCTTGATGGTCGTCCCTCTTTTGACAAAAGGAGTCCAATGTCTTTGGGCTTATGGGCTCAAAATAGTCCTATTTCTTTTAGGAAAAAATATCTATCTATACATTATTATTTATGATATTCTCTATTATTTTCTACCATTTTAAAATATTACAAATATTTCTATTTTTCATCAAAAAACTCAACCGTCCGGATACATTACTCCTCTCCACTCCAAACCCACGTTTCCTCACTCCTATTTTCACTCCTTCAATCTCTCCCTATTCTCACTCTCATAATCTAATCAGCTATATCTCCCTCATCCTAATTTTGTGAATGACAAAAAATATGAAACTAAATTGTGCTGAGAAAATAAAGAATAATATGTTTTAAGAAAAAATGAATGAAAAAGGAAGAAAAATATTTAAGAATAAAGAAATAATCGGAAAAGGGAGAAAAATAAAAGCTGTAAAAAAAAGAAATAGAGAAAACAAACGAATAAAGAAATAATGAGAAAAAGAAGAAAAGGAGTGTATAAAATAAAAATTGAGTATGAATTAGATTATGGTGTAAAAAGAAAATAAAGAATAAAATAATTTGGAAAAATAATAAACAAAAATGCATTCGAAAAAACAAGATTAAAAATATGTAATTAATTTGTGCTTTAAATATTTCTTTAGTCTTACAAAAATACAATCATCTAATGTGCTTCTTAAGAAAATAACACAAAATATATTATGAGTGATGAGTGATGACACAAAAATATTCAACGAAAAATAAGAATGAAATCACATAAAACAAATATTGCAAATAAATAAGTCATAATGAAAATGATCATAATTTAAATGTATTAAATCATTCTAAAATAAGCCGAATGAATATTAATTACATGACTAAATATTAAAGAAAAATAAAAATTAGTTTATGTATTTTAATTTCTATACCATTGTAAAATAAAAAATAAATAATAAATATTCAACATTATTATCATTCTTAATGTTGAATTGGTTTTTTTGTTAGCATTAATATTGATTTAATTTTGATTTGAGCTTTATTAGAGTTACTAATATCTATGGACCATAACCATTATCCGTTCATTCAAAATTCTAAAAAGTCAAGCTTGAAATAATATGATAAATTAGTGATAAAAACTATGAAAAAGTATAAGAAATATTTATAAATTATATCCAAAATAAATACTTTGAAGTATGAATAAATTTTAAAAATTATATGAGAGTTATGCTCGTTTGTATGGTTGTTACCCTTTTTTTTCCCTTAATAATAGTTCTACCTACCTTACTTTTTTGGGATAATTTTAAAGGTAACTCTCGAGATTTCACTCTATAACACTTACTTTCCTTATGACTTTTGATATTACGCATATCTCCCTTATTTTAATTTTTTGTAATCATTCTTTAAATTTGTTTAAAATATATATAAATTAATTATAATTTGACAAATTTTTCTCTTTTATATTAATTTCTTTAAAAAATAACTTATTTAATGAATACTTTAAAAGTATTCATCAATATGAAGAAATTGTATTTAGGATATTAATTTCATTTTAGTTACTTGCAACAACGGTTGAAAAAGACTTATTTATTTAGGGTGTGTTTGGTATGAGGGAAAACATTTTTCGGAAAATGTTTTCCAATTTTCTCATGTTTGGTTGGGCTAAATATTTTGGAAAATGTTTTCCAAATCAACTCATTTTCCTCAAATTTAAGGAAAATGACTTCCCTTCTAAACTTAAGGAAAACATTTTCCAAAACTCTCTTC
>JAJOOR010025143.1:0-29100 GCA_036250505.1 Solanum acaule | reverse complement strand
TTTTATAATTATAAAAATAGGACACTTTAAAAGTGTGGCCATTTATATAAATAGTTGTTGCCAATTATAACAACACTTATAAAGTGTAGCTTCTACCATTAAAGAGTACACTTTAGAAGTGTTGCTAATATTATTGAAGCTAAAAGTTTAAAACTTGGGCTACGCTTTAAAAGCGTCCCCAAAAGTATTTTAGGCAACACTTTACAAGCGTTGTCAAGATTTAGTGTGGTCGTAGGCCTAAAATGGTGTAGTGAGGGCTACATTTATTCAAGTTTTTGTTTCAATTTTTCGACATAATCGAAGTTGCTCGGTGCTCAACTGCTTCTGAAGATCCTATCTAATAACTAGAGAAAAATAAAGATAGAAAAAGAGAGGCAACATGAGTTCGTGGACAACTACCTATTGGGAATGGCCTTTAAAGACATATGCATAACCCTATCGACAACTACTTGCATTTAGCATAGGCTGTCAACTAAAATGATGACAGTAACATATAATGCACTTCTTGAGCCATTTATGCTGGACTTCTAAGTTTGACTAGTTCAGCCAACACATTCTCAAGGGGAACTCTAAACTTGCTCTTTTTAGTCTACAGTTTTTCGCAGCGTAAGTTAAACTAACTGCAGTAGTCATATGACTCATATCTTTGATCTATATGTAGAAATGAACATAAAGCATCTTCAACATCGAAGGAAACAATTTAAGAAATAAATCTGGTTTCCTCTAGTATTTTGTTAGTATACACATATATAGAAGGTTCTTCCAGAAATTAATTATAGTTTTTTTATCGTCTTATGTACTAAATTTAAAATACAATTAATATCAGCAGTTGGAAGCAGCCTCAATACCCAGACAACTTCAACTCTTGAAATGTCAGTAGAGCAAAATAAATATCCATAATAGTATTAGAACATCACGAGTTAGTTCAGACATCAGTAGTAGTTTAATCGTATTCGGACACTGCATTAGTTAGTTCAACGGTTAACATTTACATATATTACTTTAGTTCAGTTCGTTTAAGAGTCTTATTAATTTCCTTGTTACTCCATTTAACACCTTGCTACCTTTATTAATAAAATATACTCTTTGAGCACATATTCAGTCTTTATGCGGTATTATGGCTCTTCACTCTCTTAGAATTATGATCCATTTTTTCTCCTCCTCACGTAGATCAACAATAATGGTTAATCTCAATGGAAAAAACAATGGCAACAATCCCAGAGTTATCAATGCTGATAACACAACGGGTACCAACATTATCATTTAATTCAATCCTCCGTCCCAATTACCCATCAAACTAAGTGGTAGTAACAATTTTGAAGCCTGGAAAGCCTAATTTTTCATGATTATGTATTTCAACAACCTCTTTGGCCATCTCGATGGAACCACTCCGACCCCTAGTCAAATGATTACCCTTGGCACAAATATATCTCCTAATTCTGCCTTACTTGTTTTCGGCAGGACTAACACATCCAGAATGCTCTCATGGATTTTGTCAAACCCACTATTACCTATATTGTTATTGGCGCTAACTCAGCTAAGTCATCCTGGGATGCTTTGCATACCACTTATGCGAACAAAACTCAAACCTGATTCTTCCGTTTGAGTGATCAGTTAGCCATGTCACTAAGGACTCTCGTTTCATCACTGAATATTTTCACTCTGTTCGGTCCCTTTCAGATGATTTAGACACTGTTAGTGCTCATGTGTCCAATCCTGAACTCAACGTAAAAATACTTAGTGGTCTAGTTCTGCATTTCGTGAGATCTCTTCTTCCATTCCTGCAAGCGATACAACTATCTCCTATGAGAAACTATTTGAAAAGCTACTAGACTATATGCTCTTCCTTCACCACGAGGATGCTAATAAACTTCCTTGTACCATCACTGTTCCATTTGCTACTCCCACCAAATTCAACTCCAATAATTGCAACAATCGTAGACAGACCAACAACTCTCATCAATGTCATTATAATTCAGGTCCAGGCACTCCACCATAGTAACATTCCATTTCAAATCCAAACGGTATTACTCGATGTCAACTATGTAACAGATTGTTCACACTGCCAATGATTGTCGCTCGAAGTCTCATAATCACTTTACAGCCAAAGCAAACTATGTCATTATGTAACACCTTGGATTCGAGAAAGGCCTAAAAGGGGTAATGGGGAAGAACTCACATACCAACACCTGGACCATGGACCCTCCATGGAGCCCTAGACGGGCTGTGAAGGGGACTGCGGTCCGTATGGTGGCCCGTGACAAGTCCCTAGGACATGCTGAGAAAGGACCCTTCCAACAAGAACCTTAAAGGCACGTGGGGAGGCGGACGGGGTCGTAATGATGCACATGTGGGGGAGGCAGAACCTACCCTAAAGTTAGCCTCCTCCCGCGACCCCCTAGACGGGTCCTGAAGAGGCAAACGACCCGTTTAGGTGGTCGTGAAGGGGCAAGGCAGCAGGGGGCCTCTCCCTAGGCCACTGATCAAGAACCACAGCTGCCGCAACGGGTCATGAGATCCTTGACGTCTCGTGAAGGACATCGTTTGGTGGTTGCATTAGCTTTAAGTCAGGGGCTTTTGGGTCTTTTCCTAATTATTCTATCGTAACACTGTGTCATTTTACCCTTACCTAGAAGTCCTGTATAAGTGTTTTAACCCCAAATTTCCCCAGTTGAAATAATTCTCTCAATTTCCTAAAAGAAGAACAAGTCTTTCTCTTAAAATTATTTCTCTATCTAGAAGACTTTAAGAAGAAGGAGTCAACCTAGGGTTTCAAGTCAAGCCTTCAATTCCACCATTGAAGGTAAGCTCTTAGCATTGAGGTATGATAGTTTTCATCCATGGAGCCCTTACCTCCATGGATTTCCCAAATCCTCCAATTTACAAAGTTAGAATTTCCCAATTGAGTTAGGATTTTCTTCAATGGCATGGGCTCCTTTGAATATTGATTTATTTAATTATTTTATGATCTATCAAGCATGAATTGAGATAATTACATGATTTTATGATGAATTCCCATGAACCCATATCTAACCTATGTTTTCTAGATATTGATGATTGAAAGTGAGTTTTGAACCATGAAAGGTTAATTATGGAATTACACATGTTCTTATGGAATTTATGAGATATGATGTAATTGCTTTAAGAGTAAAAGTGTATATGTTGTTATTGTGGTTGATTAATGTGAAAGGATTGCTCATATAACTACTTCATACATGAATGTCAAGGGTTTTCTCACATAAAAGAATTCTAAGGTTGAAATATATCTTCTCATCTAAAATTAATTAAGGTTAAGGAACTATTCTAAGAAAAAGGCAAGCGGCGATTACCCATGACCTCTAATGAAACAGAAGAGGTGATTAGCCATGTCACATGATGTAAGGTCAAGATGCGATTACCTAAATACCTTAAAGAAAATATGTATAAGAATATAAATATTCCGTAGGATTTATGCTTAGTATCGAGTGGACAAGTGGTGATTACCCATTTCCCATAAACTATGTGCCAACATAGGATTGTGTAGATCGACATTAGCTAGAAAGTTCACTATCTTACCTTGGCAAATAGGACACCACTTTTGGGTGTGGGAGACACCAAATTCCATGTTAATAGCTCACATGGTCTTACATGTCAGTTAAAGGTAATTCTCCCACATTAATGAATCATGGTTACTTCAAGAAGTATATCACAAGTCTTTAAGATGACGTTTATTTGCATTGACCATGTTTTATGACTTATGTCTTCTAAACCCCTTTATATAAAACATGTTTTAGCTTTGTAATTGCATCACATGAAGATATCTCCTTTTAAGCATGTTTTCAAATGTTTTATACATGACTATCATACTTGGTACATGTTTGTACTAACACATACTCTTGCCTACATTTCCCCAAATGACCTATCCGACCTTAACTTAAAGATTCACACTTTTGTGGCTAGGGATCTTATATAGAAGATTGAAGATTGGTGAGTCCTCATAGACCGAGGACCGAGGTTTGGTTTCCCTTTTGTCTTAACTCTTAGATTTCGATCTTGATGTACAGGCTACGTCCCAATCAATCATATGTACTAGATGGTTTTGAGATGATGCTTATCCTTATGCTTTACTCTGTAAAAATTTTACATATTGAAATTGTCTTTTAAATCAATTTATTCTATTTTATTGTATGATGAATGCTAAGTAGCTTGTATGGGGCCTCTCGGGGTCTTATACGCCATGTTATGGTAGGGGCTACCTTGGGTCGTGACAAACTTGGTAATTTGAGCACAAGGTTTAGAAAGGTCCTAGGAAGTCTCATAAGCCACGTCGAGTACAGTCTTGTTCACGAGTGTGAAGAACACCATATTTGTGAATGAGAGGCTACAAGATGTTAGGAAATTCCAGTTCTTTCATTACTCTAAAGTCGTGCGATAGAATTTAACTCTATAATGTCTCTCTCCTAATCCTTATCTAATGCTCAACAGAATATGGCACACCTTGAGGCTACCCCCTTGACGTAAACATAGGACCTAAGATCACGAGTGACCCTAAGCTAACCCTGAAGCTGGCATATCATAAGCATACTAAAACAACTGAATAAAGAGTTACTATGAGGAAGCTAAACCAAGAAATAACTGAAAGATAGGGAATACCCAATCTTGCTATGAATATATATAAAACTATTAAGAGTTCAACTATATAGAACATTCCCTCAAATCTAAAGCTGAATCTAATACTATGTCTGAAAAGCCTCTACCGACTAGAATTCCTGGGATATTCCCCTAGCTAACTCTGGTAAAATTGAAAACTTAAATAAGAGACTTAATATAAAAGACATGTCTATTATCCTTAGAGTATGAGGACTCACCACTGAAACAATTGAATACAGATCATGAACCGATCTATGCGTGATCTGGATGCTGAACAACTGAACATACATCATGAAATGATGTAATGTAAAGTATGTGTCAGTACTTGTAATGTACTGAGCATGCAGGATATAGATAATAGCTGAACAAAGTATAAAAGTTGAAAAACATAACTGAGCAATGAAATAATCTGAACAGAAACATAGATACTGAAATATAACTGAAAATTGATATAAATGCAATGACCAAGTACTAATAATGAAATTAACATGCTGAGACTGAATACTGAAGTATCACTCAATAATCTAGTCAAATGAGCTAGATTCTTACTGTGGGAGCTACTATTAACTGACTTAAAACCACGTGAGCTAAATGTGGAGTCCGATGTATACACCCCATCGTGAGGACCAAATATACCTTGCCAGGGGTATAAAGGCATGGCTCGCGTGATCACTAAATCTAATGCCCAACAGAGGGGACTTATAAACCTACGAGGGCACGTAGTTCTAGGACTGTAAGGGTACACTGGACCCTAGTCCAACTCAGTGCTAGGCCTACTCCCAACTGGATATATGGATGACACAACAAAACTGAAATAATGGATAGCTCAATCTTTTGACATGCAAATCTGAGAATGTAACATTTAGGTACTGACAATGAAACATTTGAAACTGGAGCATGTATATCTGTTTAACTAACCTCACAAGTGTAATTCATGAACTAAGAGAATCTACACAACTAGGGTTCTGAGTTTCATGCAAGGAACTAAGCAACGATTTCATGAAAACATGATAATTTGATTAAGAATACTATAACTGCTAAATCACAACCAATATCTAAGCTTTTAGAAACCCTAGTCTAAGAAAGATATAACGAATCAAGAATCTGGCTGAATTATAGGGACCTAGTGGATGAAAGGAACCCACTAATGAAATCCCACATACCTAGTGAGGAAGTCTACAGAGAAATCGTCTAATTTGGAGACAGGAATTGAAGAAAACCTGTTGTGTGTTCTTGAGGGGTTGGTCGACTCTTCCTCCTCTTTTTTGCTCTAAGCTCTGGTGAATTTTGGAGAATCATGGTTTTGGTTATCTTCTGACTAGGTTATTAGGCTTAAACTGAGTAAAACAACGTAGTTTAGGTGTCCAACGCATAGGGGAAAAGACCAACACGACCCCAACTTAAAATCTGATGGGGGCCTTCCATGGACCCTATGACGGACCATCAAAGGGACCACATTTAGTCAAGTGGGTCGTGGTCTGCTGTCCAGTGACTACTGGTTCTAGGAAAGGCCATTTAAGAGAACTTAGATGGGTAAAATGACGAAAAAATAGTGGGGGAAGGTGACCCTGGTGCAGGGCGCCAACCCCTGAACTTTAGAGACTCCTTCATAGCGCACTGCTGGGGCGCCGCACCAGCCCCTCTGGCGCATTTGGGGCGCGCCGCCTTAGCCCTTCCTTAGAACTTCCCGACTAATTTTCTTTCTCGTTTTCTGACCCTAATTCATTTAGAATCGATTTTTATTCTCAATTTTTCCTTAGATTTAATTACCCAATACAAGTTCATGAGAATGTACTAAAAAAACAAACTCCTAAACCCAATACGGTTATCTGAATAACTTATCAAAATCACAACAATCAAGATTACGAAATGAATTTCAAGAAAACTCATCAAACCTCAAATCCTTCAACTTTGAGAACGAAAATGCATTATAATATCATGATTGGCGTGTGGGTGAACGAACCCAACACTATGAGAACTCACATACCTTTTAGGGATCAAACCCTTGGCGAAACAACCCTCGATCCGCAAGAAATCTCGATGAACGCCCTAAATCCTTTCCTCCTTTCTCCTCTTTTTTTCTTCTCGAACTTTATTCTAAAACCCTAAGAGTATTTTGGGATAATGAAAACTGACCCAAATCAGATTTGACTCCAAAATATTAATAATTTCGTTTTAAGCTGATGGGGAAAGGAAAAGACCAAAATACCCCTCACTAATTCGGGTAACTTTCCTTAACAGGACATTTTAACTTTGAACATGCATATATCCCTCATACGAGCTTGAAATTTAGCAAACTCAGTGGCATTGGAAAGAGGATTCAAAGACCTTTCATTTAATATCTTACCGGTCACCTAACTCATCTTGTATTGAAAGTTATAGTCGTTTGAAGTTGAAAGTCTCATAACTTATGCATAACTTGCAAACTTTGAGATTTTTGCTATTTCCAAATTACTTCTTTTCTACATTCAGCTCTTTTAAATACCGAGGTGTTACACATTCATTGCACAAGAATCAGAGGAAGCTTCTGAAGATAACCTCGTGGAAGGAGTCAAAAACCCATTCATTGAAAAAGTTGAATGCAATATAATTTTAGAAGATTGGCCCGAGGCCTCAACTATATGGGATGTTATGCCTGGACATGCTTTTGAAAAATTGGACTTGTAACCCGTCCCCAGTTCTCCGGGAATTTTGGTAGGTGATTGTATTAGAATTAATAGAACAACATGATTAAGATTGAGGCCTGAATCGTGTTTATGAATTTGATATGTTTTGCCTCCATCTTTTGAAAGCTTAAAGGCCAAATCTAAGCTATATTTTTCTGCTTTAAGTTTCAAAATTTGTCCTTAATTATTAATTTTATTTTATTTTTATTCTTTTCTCTTTCAGCAAGCAAACCAATAAATCTGCCAATCCTAAGAATATGACGTGTAGTGAAGAAGTGAATAAATCCCGAATAGTGAACAAACTTTTGCAGAATATGATGAACATGTGCAGTTCGAAGAGTTCACTAAGGATTTTGAACATTTTGAGAATAAAGAATAGCCAAATTTGGATGGAATTGTGATGATAAATTTGGGAGATTCAGAATTAGTGAGGGAAACAAGAATTAATGTCCATTTGACTGCGTCCCAAAGAAAAGAACTTATTGATCTTTTGAGATATAATATGGATGTGTTTGCATGGTCTTATGATCATATGCCGGACCTAAGCACGAACATTGTTTCTGTCACGCCCGAGCCTACACCCTAGACGCCACTGGCACTCAAGAACCATTTCTGGCCCCAAGTGAACCCTTTGGTGTGGCTCAACTCTTAGCAGAAGACTTACTTAACATAGAATAATCTCAAAACATAAAATATTGTAATAAACTCAGAATACAATAGAATATTCAACTAGCTAGAATAGAAAACTCAAGTGTGGAACATTAACATTTGAAAATGAAAAGACTCATGAACTACTTTCTATCTATCTATGAAGCCTCTAATACTATGAGGGGTGTCGGGACAAGACCCTCAATCATCCTAACAAACTGAAATAACTGAAGATAAATAAGGGATCCTCCAAAAGCAAATAGGCTCACCAAAAAACTTTGGAACTCAACTAGATCAACGAAGCGCCGGTTGATGATCCTGGTTACCTGTATCTGCGTCATGAATGATGCAGGCCAAATGACGTCAGTACATTGAATGTACGAGCATGCGAGGGGAAATCTAAAACATGACATAATCTGGAACTAGAACTAAAGAAACAAAAATCCAAACAAAAATTACGTAGATCCAATGAAGGGTAATGTGCAGGATCAACCAGCCTATTATTTCCATGTAGATGAAGAAATGGACGGAGAGCCTTGGTATTATGACATTAAGAGTTATCTCAGAGAAGTAGACTATTCGGAAGGCATAAGAAATATTAATGAAGCTAATCTCAATAGCAGCTTAATGCATGACATATGCGAGAAGTTCAAAATTATTCACCGAAACTCCACTCCTTATCGACCTCAAATGAGTGGATCAGTTGAGGTAGTCAACTAAAATATCAAGAGGATATTACAGAAGATGATTAATAACTACAAACATTGGCATGAGAGTTTTCCATTTTCCCTTCTTGGCTACCGCACCACAATTAGTACTTCGACTGGGGAACACCTCATCTTTTGGTTTATGGAATGGAAGAAGTGTTACAATGAAAGTTGAGATAATGGACACAAATCGGTATGAACAGTTGGTGCTCATTGATGAAAAAAGAATTAAAGTAGTTTGTCATGGGAAACTTTATCAACACATGATGGTCAAAGCTTTCAACAAGAATGTAAGACTGAGACAGTTTGAACCGGGACAATTGGTGTTGAAGCGAATATTCCCACACCAAGATAAATCCAAGGTAATGTTTGCATCTAACTTGCAAGGACCTTACATGGTTCACCTAGTACTGATTGGAAGAGCTTTAATTCTAGCATAAATGGATGATAAGATATGGTCGAAAGCCATCAATGCAGATGTGGTTAAGAGATACTACTGTCACGCCCCAAGCTACCCCCAAGATGCGGACACGGGACCTAGGATAACGAGTGACTCCAAGCTAACCCTGTAGGCATAACATAAGCATTCTTAGAATAATAAACTGATGCGGAAGCTTTAAAAATTAAATAATCTGAAATGATGGGAATACCCATATACTAAAACTGAATATATGAATATCTGAGAGTTTAATACAAAAGAAATATCAAGCTCAATTACTAAGCTGAATCTAACTATGTCTGAAAATAGCCTCTAACTAACTAAAAGTGCTGGGACATGCCCAACTAAATCTAGCAAAACTGAAACTAAAAGACTGAAATGCTGAAATGAAGCATGACTATGGTCTTCAGAGACTGAGGACTCACCAATGATGCTGCTGAGTTGGAGATCGGGAATCGATCTATGCGTGATTTGGATGCTGAGAAACTAAACCTACATCATGAGGAGATGTAGCACAGAGTATGTGTCAGTACTTGAAAGGTATTGAGCATATAGGATAGTGTAAAGCTGAAATAACATATAACTGAACAAGCAATAAAGCAAGTATATAATCTGATCATAATATAGATACTGAATACCGAGCTAACTGGATACAATGACCAAATTTATAACATGCTGAGATTGAATACTGACTGTACTGTAAATATGGTCAATACAATAGAATCTGACTGAACTGTGGGAGCTACTAATAACCAACAATAAAACCAGATGAGCTAAATGTGGAGTCCGATGTATACGCCCCATCGAGAGGACCTAATATACCATGCCACAGGTATAGAGGCATGACTGGCGTGATCACTAAATGATGTCCACAGAGGGGACTTACACCTACGTGGCTCACCTAGTCCAACTCGGTATTATGCTACTCCCAATAGATTAAGTGATTAACATATTGTGACTGAATTTTTGTAACCTACTGGATAGCTCAAAACTAACATGCAAACTGAGAATGCAACATTATTATATGATAATGACACATTCAGAACTGAGGCATGTATAACTGAATAACTGAAAAATCTGACCTAGCATGTGTAACTCAAGAACTAAAGAAATACATAGCTAGGGTGTAACACCCCAGAAAAATGATAGGTTGAACTAGAGCCTAAACATAAGGTTAAAAATCGTAAAATGACTCCTCGTAGATTAGTAGATCATCTAAACATGATATGGGGGTTTTAGGAGTCAAGGACTAAGGGACAAGTGCCAAGCAAAAGGGGCAAGACAAGGCCAAAGGCCAAGGCTGCCCCAAACTTGAGCACACTGCCTCAAAATCCACGGCCATCACCACAGCTCATGGTCATGACCACGGCCCGTGGGAGGCTTCATGGAGTTGCCTTGGCAAAAGGATGGAAGTCCCCAAGTGTCTTAGACACTGCCTCGACCTCCACGGGAAAGACCATGGCTCGTTAAGCCCTCTGTGAAGAGGACTTGGGTGTGCTGTCATAAAGGCGTGAGGTAGCATAGCTACTGCCTCAACCCTCCATGGGCATGACCACGTGTCGTGGTCCACTTCATGAGTCATGAAGGAGCCCGTGGAGAAGACTTTGGCGAATGAACCTTATGACCAGAAATGGAGGCCACTGCCTCACCTTCACGGCCAGGACCACAGGTTGTGGTCACACCACGGCTCGTGAAGGGTGGCTCGTGGTCCCTGACGGGGACCATTAAATGAGGACTTTTAAGTCATTTCCTATTAAGTCCATTTAAAGTGGGGGTGTTTTGGGTAATTTGGGGGAAGTATATATATTGATTTTAAGTCAAATTCATCCAGTTTTACTCATTAATTCACAAGACCCAAATATTTCCCCAAAATCCTCTCCTCTCTCAATATTTCTCTCTCTAAGTTCAAGGAAGAAGAAGAAGCCATTGGAGCTAGGGTTTGTAGATTTTCAAGGTTCTTCTCCAAATCTCTTGGAAATTCTTAATTGAGGTGTGGATGCTTTTCTTTCTTGGGTAGCTATGACCCAAGAAGACCCTTCAAATTATGTTTTCAAATCCTTCAAACCTAGGGTTTTCAATCTATAACATGGGTCTTCTTCCAAAATGATTTCCATTGTTTAATTATGGTTTGTTATGGTGGATTATGATGATTTATGATGGGAATGTTGAAGTATTATTGGATTTTGATGAAAATCTCCCATGGACCCATGATTTCCCCTTCTTCCTAAATTGTGAACTAGGGTATGATTTGATTTATCTTGTAAGCTTGTTAATTGATTATGTTTATGTTTATTATGTTAGTGAATCATCAAAATTTCCCTATCTAGTGTTGTGATTCTTGCAATTAGGGTTGATCTTGATTCTTCACCTTGAAGGGAAATGACTAGGGTTTATATATGTTGATGAAGATTGCATATGATCATGTTGATCCACTTGAAAGGTGGGGGTGTTTAATTATTGTGTATATTGTGGTATTGATGTAAGATTCTTCTTCCTTATACCTTTGCACTTGATTATGTATGAGGTATGTATGTATGTTTATGTTAAGCTTGTTATGTTGATTGAAAGACCATTCTCATGAATACACTATGAATATGATATGAAAGGTTTACTCACACGTTGATGATTCTAAGGTTGAAAGGGCATTCTCACCGAATGAATCTTCAGCTATTATGATGTATGTTGGTTTGAGTGCCTAGTGCATTCTTTCATGAACCTAAATTTAAGTAAAGATTTAATGTGACTTTTAAAGGGAATTATGCTTTGCCCCGAGAGGATATAAAAATGAGATGGAGGCTGTTATGTTTAGCAAGTCCGGCTTCCCAATGTATGTTGTCTCATGGGATGGAAACGTTTTACGTTTAGCAAGTCCGGGTTTCTAGTAGCAATCCCCATAGCCCATAACTATGTGCCCACATAGGTATTAGCTAGTGGATCCACCTAAAAGCTATTATGTATGTCCTACCTTAGGCAAGTAAGACACCTCTTTTCGGTGTGGGGGTAGAACACCAGATTCCATGTAGCTCATATGGTCTATGTCGGTTAAGGCTACTATCCCTATATGAACTATGGTAAGAACATGGACTTAAATTATGACTTCTTAAGAGGCACTACTTAGTATGAGTGGGGGTATGGGACTTCACCCATACATTGCACAAGTGGACTTTGAGAGGGGTTATGGTTAGGTTCTCTTATGTTAATGAAGATTATGAATTATGTATGTATGTTATGTATGAATTTTAAGGTTGACGTTACTTGTTACAAAGTTATGATCATGAATGTCTCCTTACTTATGTATGTTGATTATGGATGAACCAAAAGTAAGATATGTATGTTGTTGGTGATCTAAATGTGATACTTGGCATATGGTAGGGTTATAGGATCTTACCTTTGCATTGCACTAGTATAACTTTGGGTTGCTTGTATGTTGGTATGACTTATGTTTTTTCATAAATGTGCATAATGGTTTTCAAACTTGATACAAGCATGATTTCAACTAAATGTCCCTTTTATGCATATTTCAATGATTTTGTGCATGGCTTCCATACTAAGTACTTTATGTGCTAATCCATATTTCTACTTTTTACTATGAGTGTAGGTTCTGGTCGTTGAGACACACTTCTTACTTCAAGTTAAGCTTGTGTTGACTATTCCCTAGGCTTGGTGAGTCCTCAAGTTTGAGGACAAGATGTTATCGTTTCTTAGTTTCTATTGTATTTCCTATTTTGAGACTTTGTTGATGTAAAGGGTTATTTTACCCTATTTGTAGTCTCTATTGTACTAGATGGTAATTGAGACAAAGTCTAGATTCTACTTTCGTTTATGGAAGAGAAGTTGACTTCGATTGTAAAAGTTTTAAGTTTTCTGCATTATTATATGACTTATGTATATGATAATGCTAAGGGCTTGTATGCGACCCCTTTGAGGTCAAGTACGCCGTGTTACGTCTAGGGGGTACCCCTGGGTCGTGACATAGGGTTCTGAAATTCATGCAAGAAATCAAGTAATAACATGATAATCTGATTCAGAACATTTAAATAACTAATTCATGATAACCTACTGAAGTTCTAGAAACCCTAGGTCTAGTTATAATAAGAGAATCAAGAGTCTGACCGAATTCTAGGGAGCTAATGGGTGAAAGGAACCCACTTGTGAAATCCCACATACCTAGTGAAGAATTCCACAAAGAAATCTTTTTATTTCAGGGCTGGAATTGATGGATTCTTGTTGAGTTCTTGAACTAGGATTCTTGACCTCTTTTCTTTTCTCAAGTTCTAATTTTCTAAGTTTTGATTAATGATTTGACTTAGGTAAGTTCTAGTTATGGTTTTTAGGCTGAAACTAGCCAAAATCACGTAGTTTAGGCTTAAAACGATGTAGATTAGGGGTCCAACGAAAAAAAGAAAAAGACCCAAAGACCCCTGACTTAAACTGCTGACGAGACTGACCACGACCACCTTCACGGACTGTGAAAGGGACCACGGACCATGAAGTGGGTCATGATCTGTGGTCCAGTGTCTACTAATCTAGGGGTCCGTCTTCACGGGCCCTACCATGGACCGTATGAAGTACCACAGACCGTGAAGGTCCCCATGGTCTTCACTTGGTCTAGTGGTCTGAAGGCCTATGTTCAAAAACTATCCCATGGCCCGTGTGAAGGACCACAAACCGTGAAGGTCCTCGTGGTCTTCACTTGGGCGTGGGGATCTGAGGGGATGGCTAGGGGAGGCTACTGCCTAAACTTTCCTGGACACCACCACAATCCGTTGTCGAGAGCACGGACCGTGAAGGGTTCCGTGGTCTGACATCAGGGCCTGGTGGAGTTCAACTCCCCACCACGGACAGGTCAACAGACCGTGGTCCCTTTGATAGTCCCTGAACCCTTCCGTGGTTCACTGCTTTAGGTGAGTTTCTGCTGAAATTTTCTAAGTCTAGTTTTTGAGGTGTTACATTATCTCCCTCTTGGGATCATTCATCCTCGAATGAAGACTAAACTAGATGAAATGGAGGGAAGGAACTGCAACCCTACTACTAAACACTGAAATTGATTTTCTGACTGATCTGAGTTCCAAGAACATGCAAATACGCAGAAAATGTAAGTATAAACTGAGGAACATGATACTAAGACTGAATTTGCGCATGAATGACTGAAAAACTGAATAGGAACTATTACCTCAAGCTGGAGTGGAATCGGAAGGAAAGAGGTGAGGGTACTTGGACTTCATGGCTGCTTCTGCTTCCCAAGTAACTCCCTCTATGGACTGACTCATCCACAAAACCTTGACTGAAGCAACTTATTTGTTTCTCAATCTTCTAACCTGACGATCGAGAATCTCAACTGGTACATCCTCATACGAGAGACTATCTTTCACAGCCTCACTCTCTAAAGGTACTATGGATACTGGATCACCCACACACTTCTTCAAGAGTGAAATGTGAAAATTCGGATACACTGCTGCTAGTTCTGCTGGTAACTCTAACTCATCAGCCACTTTACCAACTCTTTTCAGAATCTTGTAGGGGCCTAGATATCTAGGACTCAGCTTCCCTTTCTTGCCAAATCTTATCACCCCTTTCATATGTTACACTTTCATGAAAACCGATTCATCAACTTGGAACTCTAGTTCCCTTCTTACATCTGCATAAGACTTCTGGCAACTCTAGGCTGTCTTAGGTCTATCTCTAATGAGTTGCAATTTTTCCATAGCATCGTGGACTGAATCTGGTCCTATCAAAACTGCTTCACCTACTTCAAACCAACCAATGGGAGATCTACATCTACGCCCATACAATGCCTCATAAGGGGCCATTTGAATGCTAGAATGGTAGCTGTTATTGTAGGCGAACTCTATAAGAGGAAGGTGATCATCCCAACTAACCTTGAAGTCGATCACACAATCTCTCGACATGTCCTCTAAGGTCTGAATGGTACGCTCTGCATGACCATCCGTTTGTGGATGAAATGTTGTGCTAATGTTAACCTGAGTACCAAGACCTTTCTGAAATGACTTCCAGAAATGAGAGGTAAACTGAGGACCTCTATCTGAAATGATAGACAAAGGAACCCCATGCAACCTGACTATCCCATTTATGTAAAGCTTGGCATAGTCCTCCACCGAATCTGTAGTCTTGACCGCCAAAAAGCGAGAAAACATAGTCATTCTGTCAACTATCACCGAAATGGAATCATGATGTCTGCGAGTACGAGGTAATTCTATAATGAAGTCCATGTTGATCACTTCCCACTTCCAAGTAGGAATGACGATCTTTTGAGTCGTACCCCCTAATTTCTTATGTTCTACCTTCACTTGCTGGCAATTGGGGCATTAAGCCACAAAATCTTCTATATCCCTCTTCATACCATTCCACCAAAAGACTTCCCACAGATCGCGGTACATCTTAGTGGTGCCTGGATGAATGGAATATCTAAAGTTATGGGCTTCTGCAAGAATATGTTGTCTTAATTGACCCACATTAGGAACACACAATCTACCCTAATAGCGAAGTACACCAAATTCCCCTTGGGAGAAAACCTCAACTCTCTGTTGGTGGACCGCACCCTTAAGTTGAAGCAATATTGGATCACTGTCTTGCTTTTCCTTAACCTCTGCTACCAATAAAGATTCTGACCTATTCTGAACTATTACACCAATATCTGATATGCTCATAAAGTGAACTCCTATGCGAGCAAGTCTGTGAACATCCTTCACTAGCTCCTTTCTTTCTTCCTCAACATGTGATACGCTACCCATATATAGTCTGCTAAGAACATCTGCTACTACATTGGCCTTATTGGATGGTAATGCACACTCATGTCATTTTCCTTGAGGAACTCAAGCCATCTCCTCTGGCGAAGATTCAACTATTTCTGGGTGAATACATATTGAAGGCTCTTATGGTCTGTGAACACATCTATATGAATACCATACAACTAATGTCTCCAAATCTTAAGTGCAAACACCACTGTTGCAAGCTCGAGGTCATGAGTTGGGTAGTTCTTCTCATGCACCTTAAGTTGTCTAGAAGCATAAGCTATAACCTTATATCGTTGCATCAACACACAACCAAGGCCGACTCTGGATGCATCACAACATATCATATAACCATTTGAACCCTCTGGTAGAGTCAACATGAAAGGCCTCCACTGGCTGTACAAGTCCCTCATGGACTTTGCCTTAGCCCAATTTAGCAAGAAGTCAGTCCACGTGATGGTCCAAGGACCCTAGAGGACCCCACTGCATGTGGAGCACCTCGTGTGGGGGCTACCTTAGCACGCCTAGGCAGTGCACGTGTGCAAGTGAGGCCCCACGACAAATGGACATGCCCACTGCCCGTGTACACCCTTGTGAACATGCCTTAGCTTTACAAAAAGATTAAGGCACAAGTCCAATGAGGGTCCATGGCTGATAGACCACTCCAAGGCCCTTAAAAGCTCTATTGGACTTTGCCTTAGTTTTATTTGGCAAGTCCATGTGGGCAATGGGTATTTTCGTAAATATTATTTTTAAGTCCTAATTTTAAATGGGTATATTTTATATTGTTTTTAAATAAGTATATAAGGTATTTTAAGTCATTAAAAACCCAAACTAAATCACTTTCACAATGACCCAAATCAAAATCAAAAAGTTCATCTTCCTTACAAAAATTCTCTCTCTAAAAACCCAAGAAGAAGAAGGGTGAAATTGAAGCTTGGGCTGCAAGATTTTGAGGGGTTTTCATCAATTTATTCAAGGATTCACCCTCAAGGTATGGATTCTTTTCATCTTTGGGAAGCTATAACCCAAAGAGCCCTTTCAAACTATGTTTTTAAGATTCCAAATTCCCTAAATCTAGGGTTTTCAGTCTATGGTCTTGGCTCTTCTTCCAAAACGTTTCCATTGTTTAATTATAGGTGATTATGATGATTTATGAATGAAATGTTGCAGTGTTGTTGGATTTTTATTAAAATCTACCTTGGACCCATGATTTCCCCTTTTTCTGAAATTGGGAACTATGGTATGGCTTGATTAATGATGGAAGCTTGTCAATTGATTATGTTTACATTGATTATGTTGTTGAATCATGATATATCTGTATCTAATATGGTTATTCTAGAAGTTAGGGTTGATCTTGATTCTTCGTCTTGAAGGGCAACTTGTTAGGGTTTGTACATGTTGATGAAGATTGTATATGGGCTTGTGCTTCGCTTAGATAGATATGATCCTATGAATATTGTGTAATTGTGGAATTGATGAAAGATCCTTCTTACCTATCCCCCTTACACTCGATTATGCATGAAGTATTTATGTATGTTTATGATAAGCTTGTTGTGTTGAATGAAAGGTTATTCTCATGAAACACTATGAAGGTAATGTGTAAGGTTTACTCACATATTGATGATTCTAAGGTTGAAAGGGAATTTTCACCTAATGAATCCATGAGCTATTATGATACTATGTTGACTTGAGTGCCTAGTTCATTCTTTCATGAACATAAACTTAAGTAAAGAATTAATGTGACTTTTAAAGGCAATTATGCTTAGCACCGAGTAGATTGGAGTATGAGATAGGTTCCTTCACGCTAGTAGTTGGGTTCCCAATATGGTTATCTCATGAGATGGAAACCTCCACATTAGTATTTAGGGTTTCTCGTAGCAATCTCCCTATCTCGTAACTATGTGCCCACATAGGACTTAGCTGGTGGATCCACATAAAAGCTAAAATGTATGTTCTACCTTAGGCAAGTAGGACACCTCTTTTCGGTGTGGGGTTAGAACACTGGATTACATGTCGCTCACATGGTCTATGTCGGTTAAGGTTAATATCCCTATATGATACGAATATGAACTAAGATAAGAACAAGGACTCTAATTATGAATTTTTAAGAGGTACTACCTAATATGAGTGGGGGTATGGGACTCCACTTGTGTATTGCACAAGCAAATTTTAAGAGAGGTTATGGTGAGGTTCTTTATGATATGAAGACTTATGGATTATGTATGTAAGATATGTATGAATGTTAAGGTTGACTTTACTTGTTACAAGTTATGATCGTGAATGTCTCCTTACTTATGTATATTGGCTATGATGAGGCAAAAGTAAGATATGTATGTTGTTGGTGACCTAAATGTGATACTTAGCATTTGGTAGGGTTATGGGATCTTACCTTTGTATTGCACTAGTATTGCCTTGGGTTGCTTATATGTTGGTTTTGACTTATGTTCTTCATGAATATGCATAATGGGTTTTAAACTTGATAAAGGCACGATTTCAACTAAATGTCCCTTTTATGCATGTTTCAGTGATTTTGTGCATGGCTTCCATACTCAGTACTTTATATGCTAACCCATATTTCTACTTTCACTATGAGTGTAGGTTCCGGTCGTTGAGACGTACTTCTTCTTGCAAGTGAAGCTTGGGTTGACTATTCCCTAAGCTTGGTGAGTCCTCATGGTTCGAGGACAAAACATTCTTCATTTCTAGTTTCTATGTACTTTCTTTTTTTGAGACTTTATTGATGTAAAGGGATTTGACCCTAATTGTACTCTCTATTGTACTAGATTGTGATTGAGACAAGGCCTAGATTCTTATTTTCTTTTATGAAAAAGAAGTTGACTTCGATTGTAAAAGTTTTAAATTTTTCCACATTATTCTATGACTTATTTGTATGATTATGCTAAGGGCTTGTATGCGACCCCTTCGGGGTCAAGTACGCCGTGTTATGTCTAGGGGGTACCCTTGGGTTGTGACAGCTATAGTCAACCTAGTTTTTAGTTCTACAAAGCTATTCTCACAATCATCTGACCACTAAAACTTGACCTTCTTCTGAGTCAATCTAGTCAATGGAGAGGCTATGGATGAAAATCCTTCCACAAACCTTCTGTAATAACCCGCTAGACCCAAGAAACTCCTGATATCTGTAGGAGAGGTAGGTTTGGTCCATTGTTTCACTGCTTCTATCTTCTGTGAATCCACTCGGATTCCTTCGCTAGACACAATATGACCAAGGAAAGCAACAGATTGCAACCAAAACTCACATTTGCTAAACTTAGCGAATAACTGGCGATCTTTGAGAGTCTGCAGAACAACCCTCAAATGACTTGCATGTTCTTCCTTAATCTTAGAGTAAATGAGGATATCATCAATAAAGACAATAGCGAACAAGTCCAAATACTGCTTGAACACTCTGTTCATCAAATCCATGAAAGTTGCAGGAGCATTGGTTAGTCTAAAAGACATAAACTACAAATTCATAATGACCATACCGAGTCCTAAAGGTTGTTTTCAAAATTTCACTATCTCTGACTCTGAGCTGATGATAACCAGATCTGAGGTCTATTTTAGAGAAATGACTAGCACGCTGAAGTTGGTCAAACTAGTCATAAATCCTGGGGATAGGGTACTTATTTTTTATTATGACTTTGTTCATGCACATTCTGTGTGAACCATCTTTCTTTTTCACAAACAACACTAGTGCACCCCATGCCAAAATACTAGGTCTGATGAAGCCCTTATCTAGAAGGTCTTTCAACTGCTCTTTCAATTCCTTAAGCTTAGTTGGAGCCATTATGTAAGGAGGAATAGAAATAGGCTGGGTATCTGGAAGGAGATTAATTCCAAAGTTGATTTCCCTTATAGGAGGACCTCCGGGAAGATTTTTTCGAACACTTCTGGAAACTTACTAACAACGGGAACTGACTCAAGAGTTGGGGTTTTAGAGCTTGAATCCTTTAACCGAACTACATGATAGAGATACCCCTTAGAAATCATTTTTCTGGCCTGAAGGTAGGAAATGAATTGACCCCTAGGCGCTAAGCTACTACCCTTCCATTCTAAGATTAGTTCGTCTGGAAACTGAAAACGAACAATCCTAGTTCTATAATCGATTGAGGCATAATAGGAATGTAACCAATCAATGCCTACAATGACATCAAAGTCTACCATTTCTAAATCTACAAGATATGCTGAGGTGAATTCCTGAGAGACTGTGACAGGGCAATTTCTGTATACCCGTCTAGCTCTAACTAGGTCACCGACTGGAGTAGAGACTGAGAAGGGTTCTGAGAGAGTTTCTGGACTAACACTAAAGTTGACTGTTATGAAAGGAGTTACAAAGGAAAGAGTAGCCCCTGGATCTAACAAAGAATAAACATCGATATTAAAGACTCGTAACGTACCAGTGACCACATCAGGAGAACCTTCCATATCCTAGCGAGCCTGAAGAGCATATAACCTGTTCAGGCGGTCACTGTCACCTGTACCAGATGAGTTACCTTACTGAGTCGGGCGACTTGCTGGTGCTGCTGAAATTGTAGACTGAGTTCTACCATTATTACCTCTTTGCCCATGTTTAGAAAGACAATCCCTCAACCTGTGACCATACTGACCACACCCAAAGCATCTTTCCTGTCCTGCAAGGCACTCGTCCAGATGGTTCTTACCACAGTTGGAACAGTTTTGGTAGGTTTTGGTACTTGATACTTAGAGCCTGATACCCTACCTTTCTTGTCATACATGTACTTAGATGATGGAACACTAGTTGATGAAGGGGCTGGGGCTGAAGACTTCTGCTAACCTTGTGAACGATTTACACCACCCGATTTCTATTGAGAATAGTCATAGTTCCCAGTCCTAGCCTTCTTGTTCTCTTTAGACTGTTCCCTAATCTTATCTCCCTCAACCTGCTGAGCATGAGTCATAAGCCTAGAGATGTTCATGTTTTCATGCAACATGGCATTTCTGCACTCTGTTTTTACCAAGTTTGACACTCCATACATAAACTTATTCATCTTAGCCCTGGACTCAACAATCATGTGAGGACCATACTTGGAGAGTTGGGTAAACTTGAGCCCATACTCTTGGACCGTCATGTTACCTTGCCTCAAGTTCATGAATTCCTGAGCTTTTGCCTCCCTCAATTCTCTTGGGAAGAACCTATTTGGAAAAGTCTCACTAAAGCATTCCCAAGTGATAGGATCGGCATTTGTACTCCTGTTCTCTTTCCACTGAGTATACCAGTTATGAGCCATATCCTTAAGCTGGTAAGATGCCAACTCAACCCGATCATTCCTAGTTACTTGCATCACTTCAAGGATCTTCTTTACCTCATCTAAGAAGTTTTGGGGATCTTCACTAGTCTGCAATCCTAAGAACTCACACAGATTCATCCTAAAAAAATCATGACCCCTGACTGCCACTGATCCACCACCAGCATTCGCTGGAAAATGAACATGTTGATTGTTCTGGTTAGCCACACTCTGAGCCAACATCTGAATGGCGTTCCAAAATTCTGCATTCGAAACTTCCTGATCTGGGATGGGAGGAGCTGTGTTAGCATTCCTAGCATTCACATTCCTGGCGTTTGCTTTACGAGGAGGAAGATCTGAAACGCAGAACATCGAGTTAGAATGGAATTAGATCATACCTTATGCATGATAAGAGTAACAAGAAAATGAAGTTTTTCCTAAAACACTTTGTAGCCTCCCTCTCATTAGATGTGGCGCACTTCACACCCATGAAAAGGACTCTACTTAGTACGGCTTTTTCAGACATCCTAGGACTCTTAAACCTAATGCTTTGATACTAAGTTTGTCACGCCCCAAGTTACCCCCGAGACGCGGACACGGGACCTAGGATCATGACTGACACCAAGCTAACCCTGATGGCATAACATAAGTATACTAAGAATAATAAACTGATGCGGAAGATTTAAACATAAAATAATCTGAAATGATGGGGAATACCTATCTACTAAAACTGAATATATGAATATCTAAGAGTTTAGTACAAAAGAAATATCAAAATCAATAACTAAGCTGAATCTAACTATGTCTGAAAATGGCCTCTAACTGACTAGAAGGGTTGGGACATGCCCTAGCTAAATCTAGCAAAACTGAAACTAAAAGACTGAAATACTGAAATAAAGCATGACTATGGTCCTCGGAGACTGAGGACTCACTACTGATGTTGCTGAGCTGGAGATCGGGAACCGATCTATGCATGATCTGGATGCTGAGAACCTGAACCTACATCACGAGAAAATGTAGCGCATAGTATGCATCAGTAGTTGAAAGGTACCTAGCATGTAGGATAGAGTAAAACTAAAATAACATATAACTGAACAAGCAATAAAGCAAGTAGATAATTTGAACATGATATAGATATTGAATACTGTGCTAACTGGATACAATGACCAAATTTGTAATATGCTGAGACTGAATATTGATTGTACTGTAAATATGGTCAATGCAATAGAATCTGACTGAACTGTGGGAGCTACTAATAACCGACAATAAAACCACATGAGCTAAATGTAGAGTCCGATGTATACGCCCCATCGAGAAGACCCAATATACCCTGCCACAGGTATAGAGGCATGACTGGCGTGATCACTAAATGATGCCCACAGAGGGGACTTACACCTATGTGGCTCGTAGTTCTGGGACTATATGGATGACTGATCCTAGTCCAACTCGGTATTAGGCTACTCCCAATAGATTAAGTGATTAACACATTATGACTGAATTTCTGTAATATACTAGATAGAGCAAAACTTACATGAAAACTGAGAATGCAACATTATTATTTGATAATGACACATTCAAAACTGAGTCATGTATAACTAAATACCTGAAATATATGACCTAGCATGTGTAATTCAAGAACTAAAGAAATACATTGCCAGGTTCTGAAATTCATGCAAGAAGTCAAGTAATAACATGATAATCTGATTGGAACATTTTAAAAACTAATTCATGATAACCTGCTGAAGTTCTACAAACCCTAGGTCTAGTTATAATAAGGGAATCAAGAATCTGATAGAACTCTAGGGACCTAATGGGTGAAAGTAACCCACTAGTGAAATCCCACATACCTGGTGACGAATTCAACGGAGAAATCTTTCGATTTTGGGGCTGGAACTGATGGATTCTTACTGCGTTCTTGAAGTAGGGTTCTTGACTTCTTTTCTTCTCTCAAGCTCTAATTTTCTAAGTTTTGATTAATGATTTGACTTAGATAAGTTCTAGTTATATTTGTAGTCTGAAACTAACTAAAACAACGTAGTTTAGGGTTAAAACGATGTAGTTTAGGGGTCCCATGAAAAAGGAAAAGACCAAAAGATTCCTGACGGGGCTGACCACGGCCACCTTCACGGACCGTGAAAGGGACCACGGACCGTGAAGTGGGTCGTGGTCTGCAGTCCAGTGTCTACTGATCTCAAAGCTTTACATTGTTCTATATGCATACATATATGATTTTTTTACTAACGTTTTACACATTATTTTGCACCTATATTTATGCTTGTTTTAATTTATGTTTAAATTTGTGCAAATCAGCTAAGAATGTTAGTAAGACATAGTCGCTCACATTCCCATCGTTTAGATATTAGGTTTGGTATATTTATTTGGCTTAGAACGATGCCCCCTTTTAATTAAGTTCTACTTGTTGCTTAACTCGCTTTCCTTTTTTGATTATCAAAGCATAGTTTTGCGAAGAAGGAAAGCTTTTTTTAATAAATATGTATCAATTTTTCAACTTGTTTTGATAAATTGAGAGTTTTAAAATATAATTTTTTTTTTAAACTTATGAGAGCAGACTTCTTTTTTAGGGTTAAAACATGAAAAATTTTGAACTTTCAAGCAAAGCATTTCAAGTATTAAGAAAGGGGAGATTTTCAGTGCAAACCACATCGTTACTTGAGTACTTTTAAGTGCAACTTCTAGTATTAAATGAATATATGTTTAAAGTTTAAGACACAACTCGTTTTGGTAACTTTGAACATGCAGATTTAAAATTTAAACATAACTTTTAAGTTGATCAAACACTTCTTTTGGGAAAAAATGCATATTATATATACTGCTGAAAATTTGACATCTTTTGCTTTAAAATTTTTTTGTTAAGCTAATTTTATGAAAAGAATTTCCTTAAAAAACCGTATTTCAAAAGCAAGACTCAACTATTTATACGCATTTCCTCAAGCTCTTTGACTCAGAAAAAATCGAGTTTTAACTAACTTAATACTTTCAAAGTTGTAAGAGGTTTTTTATTTCACTTTTTAGGTCTTTATACGTAAAGTTAGCATTTTTTAAATTTTTATACTTTAACTTTTTCTTTCTCAAGACTAATCATAGTAAGTTTTAATAAGTATTAATTTTCTCTTAAGCTTTTCAATAGTATAATTTATATTTCTCTTTAATTAACCTAAGTTTGACCGGTAATCATTTTTACGAATCTTAAAGAATGCTTTATCCCTTCCCTTTAGGATAATTAGAACCCTTACCTAAAATCGCAAAAGTTAAGTAGACCATTAATTAGAGTTAATTTTTAAGTATTACTTAGTTGATAATTTAGGTATCCTAATTTACCTTTAAAATAATTAAGTGACGACTCCTTAAGTTAAATAATTTAGGAATTACCAATATGTTGTACACTATTTGACGCAAGTTAAAATTGGGCACAACACACATAACCGATTGTTATTTGAATTTTGGTGATCTTATCTAGTCTTCTTGTTGTACATAAAACGTAAGTCTTAACTAAGAATGATGAAAATGCAGGTCATACCCCAGAAAATTGCTAAAAGTTTGAGAAATAAACTAGAAGCTTATGTAATTCTAACAGGTTAGTGGTTCAACCTGGAAGGTAGAAATGACCACAATTAGCGATACATTATTCCTCAAAAATGGGTGGAAATAATTTGTGGACACCCATTCCCTTGAGGAAAACGTCTTAGTAGTGTTCAAGTACATTGGAGACTCAAGGTTTGATGTTTCGGTATTAGATAGTCAAATCTTGTTCTAGAAAAAAAGTTCATTTTACATCAAAAAAATGTTAGCACGATGATGATGCAAGTGGAAGTAGGACAAAGAGGCCTATAACATAAAGCGACGATAAAACTAATGGTGTGTCTGAGGCTTGAGTTGCTGAAGAAAGTGGTAATGCCAAGTCTTTGTTCTGATTTTTTTATTGATTCAACAAATCAAGCCTTAGATAAACCAATTGTTGTATCGTTGCTTACTGTTGTAGGCCATTTTCTCCTGCTTCCACTAGCAATATTAGTGCGCTCATATAGTTCGATGTAAAATGATCTTTCTTTCTCGCACGAGCTTTGACTATCGAACACTGAAACATCAAACCTTGAGGCTCCAATGAACTTAAAGATGAGTAAGTCATTTTCCTCAAGGAAATGGGCGTCCACAAATTCTTTCCACCCATTTTTGAGGAATAATGTAACGTTAATTGAGGTCAATTCTACCCTCTAAGTGGAACCATTTGGACCTGTAAGATTAACATAAGCATCTAGCTTATTCCTCAAACTTTTAGCAATTTTCTAGGGTATGACATGCAATTTTATCATTCCTGGTTGAGATACATTTTATGTAGAACAAGAAGACTAGCTAAGAGCGCAATTACAAAAAATAGTAGTTGTCATGGAGTTTTCATCGACGGTACCCCTCTGTACGTTTTTGCTTGTTATTCATCAACATTTGTTAAATCTCCTTACTGTGAGTATGTGAGCATATGGGCTTAAGCTACTTTCCACTGTGTTGGGAATATTTTGATTTTGAGAAATATGCTACTCCATTAAAAGGAGCACTTAATTTCTTTGATTTCTCAAATTTGAGTCCTTAAATAGGAATTTCTTTTGGAATGGATTGTTCTAATGTACTCATTTTTGTATGATATTTTTTTACTGCTATTTATACTCCATGTTTTCAAAATATGTATCACTTTTATATTCATTTATAACATCGCTCTATACATGGAAGGGAGGAGTTATGCCAATATCACAACACTCCGCACCTTCTTGTTGTTACAGATCCTTGCATATATGATCTGCATTTCTTTGCTATTAGCTATCACATTTTTCTTTTTTAATTACTACTTGATTTGCTTGAGTTGATAGTCTTTCGAAAACAACTTCTCTATTTGGGAGAGGTAGTGGAAAGGCCGGCCTGCACTCTAGCCTCTCCAGACGCCACTTTATGGAATTTCATTGGATTTGTTATTGTTGTTGTATGTAGGTATGAACATGACACACAGAGAGCATTGATAAAATCTACTCTTATTTATTTTAGAACAACTCTAATAAAGGTGAATACAACTTGTTGAATATGTCATTCTTTCATTATGTACCTTGTGTTTTATTTAATGAAGATAGGTCTTCAAACAACAACTCTAGAAGTGTTTGAGAGGTTAGAATTGAGTTTTATCTCTGAAGACCAATTTGGAAAATGTTGACAACTATGAAGTTGGTTTTCCGACAAATTTTTCTCTACCGTTCATTTATTTTTATTGCCTGAAATGAATTTTACTTCTTTTTTAATCATTCCTTCTTTTTTGTGTCGCTTGTTTGTCCTTAACATTTCTTGATGTAACTGAAAGTGACAGTTTTGATCATATTTTGTGATTTTCTCTCTCAATGGGATGTTTCTTTTTTCCTTATCATTGTGATAGTTGGTATTGTTATTATGTCTCCTTTTGTCATGAATACTTTATATAATTCATATATATTGAGTCTCAACATAGAAGAGGTTTAGTGTTCTATTCTATTTAACTATATTGTTTTAAAGTTGATTATCCAAAATAATAATAAGTTGACATTGATGGCGTGATCGAAGGTTTCTTTCTTTTGAATGTTGATTTTAAATAATGAAAAGCTTACCAAGTATTGAGGCCAACAAACAACAAACTGTGGCTTTAAAAATTCGAATAGAGCTACACCTAATGGTGAGATCTAGTGGTCAATGAAGTGGTTGAGAACCCTAAGGTCTCAGGTTTCTAACTCAGCGGAGACAAAAAACTAGGTGATACTTCCTATATGTCCTAGCCTTGATGGACAGAATTACCTCATACCTATTGTTGGTGGGAGGTGGCAAAAATAAAGTCCTTTCACCACTTCTTAGTCATATTTGTTCAAAAAATAATAGTTGTCATTCTATGACAACAAGATTTGGGGGACACATTTGAGAAATTGGTGACATGAAATGCTTGGTATGTGTAACAAAGAGGTGAAGACAAAGAGTCAAGGACTATTTTGCATACTAAGGAAAAAACAACTCCTGGATTAGCCAAAATGGTTGCTCTGAATCATGTTTGAGTGATTTTTCTGTCAATATATAGCATTGGCAAGGACATATTAAGATAAGACAACTAGCTGAACTAAAACGTAATCCAACAAATCCAGTATCACATTAAAGACATCAAAACTATGCGCTACAACAATCCAACATATTCAGTCATCAAATCTTGTAATTTGATATTATATTACTTGCACTAATTTAAGGGTAAAAAATAAATATATTAAGGGTAGTTATAGAGTCTAATTGCTCGTCCACATAACCAATTGTTATTTGAATTTTTGTGATCTTAGCTAGTCTTCTTGTTGTGCATAAAATGTGAATCTTAACTAGGAATGATGAAATTGTAGGTCATACCCCAGAAAATTGTTAAAAGTTTGAGGAATAAACTAGAAGCTTATGTAAGTCTTACAGGTCTAAGTGGTTCAACTTGGAAGGTAGAAATGACTGCAATTGTCGATACATTATTCCTCAAAAATGGGTGGAAAGAATTTTTGGATGCCCATTCCCTTGAGGAAAATGACTTACTAGTGTTCAAGTACATTGAAGACTCAAGGTTTCATTTTTCCGTATTCGATTGTAAATCTCGTGCGAGAAAAAAGGATCATTCTACATTAAAAAAATATGTGAGCACGCTGATGTTGCAAATGGAAGCTGGACAAAGAAGCCTATAGCAGTAAGCAACAATACAACTAATGGTGTGTCTAAGGCTTGAGTTGCTGAAGAAAGTTGGAATGGCAATTCTTTGTAATGATTTTTTGTATTTAGTAGTGTCATAAATGATGAATAGAGCAATAGTGGAAAATGCTCTTGTAACAACCGACTTGGTCGTTTTGAGTACTAGAGATTTTTATTGCGTAAAAGACTCTTTCGATAGATTTAAAATGAGTATTTTTGACTATTCGTAACTATAATTATGAAATTAGTGGGGTCGTTTTAATAAATTACTTAGTTGGTGGTTAAATAAAATAACATAAAATTAATAGTGGGTCACTTTTACTATTTTTATAATTGATCTTGTATAACAATTAGGGTTATAAACAATCAGTAGAAGAAAAAGAAAAAAGAAAATTGAAGAGACGCAGTCGGAGAACAAGATTGAAACGACGGCTAAAGAGTATTTCATGAATTTTTCCTTACTTTGCAAAAAGATGAATAGATGATAATGTAGGAAAGTTATAATAACATGTTAGTGTAGGAATTATTATATTATAGTGTTGAAATTGAATGGAGTTAGGGTTGGTGTCAGCGAGGTAATCAACTTAATGATGGGTCAAGCAGTTAATTTATTATTATAAGGTTAATTGTTAAAAAGAAAGAGGCGAATAGGTGAATAGTTATTAACAGATGATAAACTAACGTGATGAGGGTTCATATTGTTGTAGCTGGGCCGCTGGAATTGAAGTGAAACTATTGAATTTCCTTTGGTTAGAATGTTAGTCTTAAGATTTGGGGGAGACATATAGTGGTGGGTAATAATTGCCATGATGATTGGCAATGATGAGATAATGATAACCTAAAGATTTGATTATTATAGAATATGTCAAATTCAATTCAGGATATAAATTATGTATCCTAGTTACTGATATTAACGCAGTGACCTTTGATGTTCGCGATTCTGTTTATATGTTATCACATTATAATCTAGGTTGTAACTTATTGAGATAGATAATTAAATATCGAGTGTATTATATTATTTGAATATCATTAAGGTTATGTTATTGGGAGAAATTAAGGTTTATCCTTAGGCTTGAACATTAGGAAAAATTGATTATAGAATTGGGTGAATTTTCGGGTTTAGGCTATACATATAGTAACATGGGTGTCTATAGACTCGTTAACTTACAAATTATGTATATATAATTGATAGATTGGAAAAGTTCGGAGGCATTGAGGAAAGGAAAAGCATTGGAGAAGTAGCTTGCTTGACTTCGATTCTTCGGTGGAGGTAGG